>JAMZAV010010360.1:0-23076 GCA_024449915.1 Sweltsa coloradensis
TTTTTTTTAAAAAAAACCCGGGACTTGACTATGCCAACTCAACGTACAGATGCCCAGCCACCCCAGTATCACACCCCCGGACTCCTTTGCCGCTTCCCCCATGGGAATTAAAAAAGGGGGAGCGCCTTTTTTGAAAATACGGGAACTAAAGATGTTTTTTTATTTTTTTATACTGTATTTATGATATCGGGTAGAAAAAGAAAAAAGTAAGACGAGAAACGACGAGGAAAAATTAGGGCGCTTAAAAGGGTTGGGTCATTTGCGCCCCCTATGAAAATGAAAGTTGATGAGAGATTTTTTTTTTTTTTTTTTTTTTTTTTTTTAATACAATTCGAAATTAAAAATTTAAGATTTTGGTTTTTATTTGGAAAAAGGAAAGGGCGTCAACCGTTAGCTAATGCCCACTCAATGGGGGGGGGGGGGAGGAGAGGGGGCCCCGGCGGGTCAGAACCAGCACCGGGAAAGGGGAGGAAGGGGGATTTCTCACGTCGCGGTCGTACAATTGGTGATTTTTGTGTCGTCCGGTGTAGGCAAAAACAAAATTTAGTATATAAATGAACATTAAAAAATAAAGAAATATTTTTTATGTAAATTTAAAATTTTTTGTTAAATATGCCTAGATTACTTGGATGAGAATTTAGAAATTTTTGTCGCCGTTTCATATGATGAAGTTCGCACATGTTTGGAAGAGAAAAAATTGGTGTGTATGGCAGGTAGTTTTTGAATTAGAGGGTATTGGGAGTAAAAAGGAATATAAAGGAATTTTAAAATTCTTTTCCACTTTCCCCACTTAATTTTAACCCAATGTAAGAAAAGGTTTGCGCTCCAGAAGAACCGTTCCCCCAAGATGCTGGATAAAAGGGTTTTCCAGAACCACTGTATGCATTTCACAGAAAGCAAAGAAAAAGACTTAGTGCAATCGATCACTATCAGTGATGGGGAAGGTAGGCATGATTGATTCCTTAAATGTTTTTGCTTCAATTTCAAAGAAGTTTTAAATTTCATAAAATACTACGATTTTGGTTTTTGGAGAGCGAAGGAAGATTTCAATTTTTATTGACCCCAAAAAAATTTGTCGGGTTTTTTTTTTGTTTGTTTGTTTTTTGTCTGTTTGTTCGCTCTCAAGGGAAAAAAGGCATATGCAATTTTGATGAAAATTTGAGGGGACCTTCGAAATCTCTGAGCTTAAGGTGTTTTGTTTTTGGGTAAATCGAAAAAAATTTTTTCTCATGAATATCATTTTTACGATTTTTTTTCCGTTTTTTAGTGCAAATTTTTCGTAAACTTTTGGGGCCCAATTCTGCCCAAAGGGGGGGGCATAACATTCATATTTTACCGCTTTAAGGTAATGGTTGTGTATGTTTTTTGAAAAAAAAAAGTTAAAAAAAGTTAGCCAAAATTTATGAAAAAAGGGTTTTAATATGAGTTTTTTTGAGGTTTATAATAAAAATTAACAAATAAAATAGAAATTTTGAAAAACAATCACCTACAATGCTTTAAAAAGCACTTGCAAAGGAAAGTGGTCCTACGCAAAAAAAAAACTTAAAAAAAAAGCTCATCCATCAACGCGGCGGGACTAAAGTTTTTTTGTATAATGCAATTGAAACAGTTAATGTCACTTAAAACCATGGGCTTAGATTTTATTGGCCCTATTTTTTATGCAAGTGATTGAACATGTGCTTAAATGTAATTAGTTTTATTTTTTTGTCTTCCTTTGTAAATCAGTTTTTTTAACTGAATTGATAGAGTTAAATAATAAAAAGTACAGTACCCCCCTCGGTAAAAAATTCGATTAATGCAAAAAGTCCATTCCCCAGTTTCCGGTCTTGTAGTTTAGGCAAGTTGGTATTGTTTTTGAGATTCCTTGACTTTTGAGGAAACAGGCCCGAAACAGTCTTTCTTCATAAACTCGGTGCGAGTTAGGAACCCTTCTTGAGTTGGGGGAACTGTTATTGTAGAAAAAATCGTGGGCAAATGTGTCTGAATCGCTAATTTTTTTTGTTTCCATTTTCGGTTTCATGGGAAAAATATTCTGAAATAAATACTTTTTGGGTGATAAAATAAAAATAATAAAATATTTTACAATTTAAATACAAAAAATAGGGCTACAAGAGGTCTAAAGGGTGAAAAAAAAAAAAAACACCTAAAAATTAGGTCCCCCGTTGGGGCGCCGCAGCCAAGCCGTAGCGGTTCACACTAGGGCACCTTGAACAAGCGATTTTGGGGTGATTTCAAGGTGTTCCCCAGCCGTCATGAAACGTGAGTTAATTAAAAAAACATCATAATCGAGGGGATTTAGGTACCGACAACTATGCCAATTTGGGTCGGGTACGAGCTTTCCCTTCTTGGTGAAACAAAGGGGTTGAAACATCTCAAAACATTTTTAAGGTGTTAGTTATATTGGGCTATTATACATCTCATTTTTAAATTTTGCAAGCGTTCGACCAAATGGGGGGCCAACGTTCATTTTTTTACTTTGCCTTTTGAAAGAAAAAATTAAAAAAAGAAAGTTTAAAAGACATAAAATAAAGTTTTTAAATATAAGTTTTTTTTAAAGGTATTTAATAAAAAAAGAACTATAGAAAAATGGCAATAATCACACACAAACAAAAACAAATCTTTATGTCAGAGATTTTCCTTTCATTCTGGCTAATGGGCTTTTTTTTGAATTAAAAAGCGGTTTAAAGTTTTTTTTTGTGTTAGAGGCAATGGCTGGGTTGCCAGCACCAACAAAAAATAAACAAATTGTTTGTCAGTTTGAATACAGAGGGTAGTTTGGGCTTTTCCTTTCCCCCGGGCATTAGTTTGCTCTTTCAAAACCTACGGGGGCGATATTTTTGTCTCTGTTGATTAATTTATAAAAAATGGTGTTCTGCTTTGAGACGACACCATCGGAAAATTGTAAAAGGGTTATCCGCATGATAACCCTCTGGACGTAACCCCCAAAGGGTCGAGAATCCTCCCTTTAGATTTTGTGCAAAAACACAATTTGGGATAAACCCATTTACGAAGTTTTCCCCTTTTTTGACGCCCTTGTTTTTTAAAATGAAACCCTTTTTTAGGCACATTGGACAAAAAAGTTAAAACCGTGACATGCATGCCATGTTTTTTGGGCAAGTACCTACTTTTTTCAAAAACAAATAGGGCCTACACAGTTCCCTATTGCGGGTTTACCCCATTCCCAAACAATTGGGTTATTATTTTGAACATTTACGATTCAAAGAATATTAGGGACTTACAAATAATGTTGAATTAAATTAGTCCAGCAAGAAAAAAGATTTTTTGGGTTTTGGGGTTGGGTTTTTTTGGGTTTAAAGGGCCGTCAAAATTAGGTCAAATGCACCTCTACCCAAGGGGGGTGGGGAGGAGGGGGGCCCCTGCTGGTCAGAACCAGCCCCGGGTAAGGGGAGGAGGGGGTTTCTCAGTAGCGGGTCATCGTCTTTGTCATCGTTCGTTTTGGGATTGTCATCGCCGCCGGAGGGTGTCAGGAAGGGGGCAAGGGCCCCGACGACGTTGCCAGAGCCGCCCCTAGTTTTAGGGGGTAAGTACTCTGCTCTTCTAGTGATGTTTCGGGGGGGACTTTTTCTCTTTAATCCCTTTTACATTACGAGCCCTGTCTGGGCCAAAATTTTACCCGGCCCAGACGGGGGGGTGGATTTTTGGATTTATTTTGGATTTATTCGTTTCGTTTAAAGGGGGCGTCAACCGTTTGGGCGTAGTACGCCACTTAGCCTAGGAGGATGGAGAGGAAAGGGGGTTTCTCACGTCGTAGTAGCATCGTCTTTTCACATTTTTGGTTCATTGCGTAGTTGTCGGGAAGTGTTTTGGGTTGGGAACAAAGAAAGGGGAGGTGTCCCCAAGGATTTTTTTTTTTTTTTTATTGGATTAAGGCTATTGTCCACCTCTGGCCGAAATTTGAAAGTGAAGAAAAAAGTCTGAAAAGTTTGCTTAAAGAATGAAGGCCTTTAAAAAAAACACAAAAAATTGTGAATTTTTTGGGCGGGACTAACCCACTTTTTTGGGAAAATTTTATTAGATTTTTTTGGGCAAAAGTTTAACAGACGATAGTTTTAAAATTAAATTTTTAGAATCGGTTTTTGGACAAGTTTTTTAAACACCCTTTTGCATTTCTTTGACTTACTTTTTTTTTTGGTTTTTTTTTTTTTTCCCTTTTTTTTTTCCCCTTTTTTTTTTAGGAATGCGGTCAAACCCAAGGGTAAGGGGAGGAAGGGGAGGGTTCTCACGTCGTGGTCGTCATCGTCTTTTTCATGTTTGTTTTTGGGCATTGTCATCGTCGCCGGGGGGGGCGTCAAGGGAAGGGGCAAGGTCCCCCGGACGATTTCAGAGCTCCCCCTTTTAGTTTCGGGGGGTAATATTATACACTTATTACTACTGATTTAGCGGGTGGATTTCCTCTTTTTCACCTTTTACGATAAGCAAGCCATCTCTGGGGCCGAATGTACCCCCGGGGAAGAAGCGCAATTTTTTTGAAATGTGTGGGGGTGAAACCCAAGTGGCATGGGGATTTCTGTAAACTTGAGCCAGCTGAAATGTTTTTTCCTTGAGTACGACCCGATCTGTGACTGGGGCCACGCAAGAAGGCCCACACATGGCTGACAGAGCCGTACACTAGACCTTTCTGGCCCCGATTATCAGCCCCGCCTTTGGAGAGTGGAAGTTTGGATGAAGGGGGGTTCGATGCATGACCTCCACACTCCCACGAAGACAATCGGGAGGCCCTGTATGCGAAACATTTTCACCCCTTGGGATGATGAAAGTTTTAGAAAGATCAACCTTTTTACTAGTAGTAATAGATAACCACATCAAATTGTTTCTGATGTTTAAATAGGGGTACAAAGTGAGGATCCATCAAAATTGGGCTTGGGGGACCAAAAAAAGAACACGACGACGTAGATACTAGGACACTTCCCTGTTTGGCTTTATTTCGCCCCCTGATATTGTAAGTTAATGAAATGAGTTTAAGGCGGTTTTTTTGATTATATTTATTTTTAAAATTATAAAATAAAATAATATTTTTAGAGATGTAGTTACAGCAAAAAAAAATTATTTATTTGAATAAGAAAGAAAATGTGTTTTATGTGAATTTTAATTTTTTTAAATAAATACATTGAATGGAAATTTTTAAAATTTGTTGCCATTTTAATTAAAGATCCGACACTACAAAAAAATTGTAAAAAACCCGCCAAGCCTTTTACACCAAAAGGTTGGATTACTTAAGAGCCAAGCGACGTTTCATCCCGCGGTTTTTGCCCCACAAAATATTGATTCATTTCGCCCCTGACTAACGCCCCCAATGGATTTCAACGTTGTGTTCCTGTACAAAACAAAGAAGGAACATAAAATTTCGTCCCCAATTTATATTTAAACAAAAAAATTCAAATAATTTAAAAAAAACACTAATAAAGCTTTGGGGCATTGCAAGGCGAGCGGCGCAAGGGGCGAACCTCCGACCCAAAAGGGCTCATGCAAAATGACGTTTGACAAGTTCATACAAACAGTAAAGAAAATATGTGCTTTTCGGTAGTGGATATCTTCGAAGACTGGGAGAGTGGCAAATGCCAAGCAACGGGGAGCGTGCCAAAGGGGAGAACATTTTTTTTTGGCGAGCGTGCGGCAAGGGTCGAACCTCCGACCAAGAGGTCATCATGCAATATTGACTGTTTGACAAGTACAATACAAACAGTAAAGAAAATATGTGGCTTTGCGGTAGTAGATATCTGTCGAAGACTGTGGAGTGTGGCAAATGCCTAAGCAACGGAGAGCGTGCATAAAGGGTAGAAAATTTTTCTCAATGCGCCAAGCTTTATTAGTGTTATTTATTATATATTTGAATTCTTTGATTAATATGAATTGACTGTAATTTATGTTCCATTCATTATGTTTTGTACAGGAACACAACGTTGAAATCCATTGCTTGGCGTTAGTCACGGGGCGAAATGATATCAATACTTTGTAGGGCATAACCGCTGGATGAAACGTCGCTTGGCTCTTTAAGTATATCTCAAACCTTTTAGGTGTGAAAGGCTTGGCTGGCTTTTTACAAGTTTTTGTATGTGTCGGATTTCAATACTTTTCTAAGTTTGGCGCTATAGCTATTAGTTGTTATAGATATAATAAATTCATCGTTAGTAACCCATAACTTAAAACAAGGTTAAATGCTAAATATTTCCTCCGCCACTCGCGCAAATTAAATTTTGGTTGCATTGTTATATTTAATAATTCGTCCACCACTAGCACTCACGACACACGCCAGATATATTATATTGCCGAAAAGTCATATTTTCTAATTGCTGTTAAAGTAAATTTAAATTATTGTACTTGTCACCGGTATTGACCACCTCTTCTTAGGAGGTCCGACCCTTGCCGCACGCTCTTCGTTGCGTAGGCATTTACCACCATAGAGAAATAAAGCGTTTACCACCACCCAACACTTTTCGACAGATGCCTGGCTCGCCGTCTGAGCAATGGTCTGCGACATCGTTGTATATCTTTCTTAAACTATTAACGAAACACTTAAGAGAGAGAGAGAGAGAGAGAGCAAGAGCGAGAGAGAGAGAGAGAGAGAGAGAGAGAGAGAGCGAGAGCGAGAGAGACGAACAGATGTAAACGACACGCACGCATACTCCCCGCGGCTCCGCTACACATTTTACTTGACGGTGTTAATCTTTGAAATATAACTAAGAACAAGAAGTTTAATACATGACTATTGGCTTTTAAGACTAACCTTAACACGCAGTATATCTATTTTATCTTCACTTTTACGTATATATAACAATAATTTATACGTACAATTATTAATATGAAATTGCCAATTTGCATGACTCCCCGTTAACATTTTACACTTTTTTTTCTAAAGGTTTGCGAAGAACTCGTAGTTCAATAGCCATGCAAAGTTTAAATGGTGTACATTCACCCGTTCGTGCACAATCGTTGCTTATGTTAAATTGGCGAATTATACAGTAGTAGTAACTAACATACTGAAAGTGATTTTAAGCATGTTTCAACCCACGTTTTCGCCCAGAAAGGATGGTCTCACCCCAACCAAATTTAATATATGTTGTCAAGTACCCAAACCCCCCGATTAAGACAGTTTTTAACTTCATGTCACATCCCGTGTTGCCTGTGCGATGCCCCGAAAACGGCCCAACTCTGTCTGCAGTATAAGGTGCCTTGAGTGTTCTAGCGCACGCTTGCTTGGCTGCGGTGCACTAGCGTGCACCTAAATAAGACATTCTTCATATGATTGGTAGAGATCAAATTGCGGGCGCAAGGCATCAAATTAGGTACCATAAGATTGGGTGACTTTGGGCCACTTTGGTCCTTCAGCTATCAATTGCTCGGTCAGGATAACTGATGGGAAGTTCAAATTTTCAGTGAATTTTTGTCTGAGGGCTTATATCAGTTCAGTGTTACCAAATTTTCAGTGACTCAATTAGCCATCATCAAAAAATAAAAAGAGGGTGGCAAAGGACAGACCATCACTTGGAGTGACTTTTATCACAGTGCTAAAATACAGCTCAAATATAATGAAAGTCACTTTATTACAAAACACATGATCATGGAATAGATTAAAAAATTACTATTTTTTTACCATTTTCCTTGATCCATAGTTTAAACTAAGGTTATATTTAATAATTATTATTGCAATCTGTTAAATTATAGGTAGGGCCTACCTTCGTATTTAGGCCTAGATCTTGTAACATTTAACTTTTACATTTTCAGAATGTGCAATATATTTTTATTTTTGGCACTCTGTGGAGTCTGTAATTGGATGAGCGAAGCGAAGACTTCAATTTCACTGACCCCCAAAAAATTTAGCTCGGGTGTTTTTTTTTTTGTTTGTTTGTTTTTCTGTCTGTTTGTTAACTCTCTACCAGGCAAACGGCATATCCGATCTTGATGAAAATTTGAGGGGACCTTCGAAATCTCTGAACTTAGAGGTGTATTGGTTTTTGGGTACAATCGAAGAAATATTTCTCATAAATATCGTACTTTTACGATTTTTTTCGATTTTTAGTGCGATTTTTCGTGACATTTGGGCCAATTCTGACCAAACGGGTGGGGCTACAACTATCATGATACATGGACATTAAGGTTATGGTGATGTAGTACCTTTTGAAAGAAAAAGTAGTAAAAGTTAGCCAGAATCCATAGAATTAAAGCTTTTAATATAAGTTTTTTTGATTTTTTTTTTTCGATATTTTCGTGCCATTTGGGCCAATTCTGACCAAACGGGTGGGGCTACAACGTTCATATTATACATGGACATTAAGGTTATGGTGATAAAGTACCTTTTGAAAGAAAAAGTTGACAAAGTTACCCAGAATCCATAGAAATAAAGCTTTTAACGGTAAATAATAACAAATTGACAAGTAACAATAGAAACTTGACAACAATCACCTACAATACGTGGGAAGCAAAACAAAGCAACAAAGCACTCGCAAAAGTAAAGATATCCCACGCAGACTAAAAACTTTAACAAAAAGCTCATCCATCAACGCGGCGGGACTTGAGCGTTTTCCTAGTTAGCCTTCCACATGCTGATAAGGTTTGCCAGGGTGGGTTTATTTTTCCTGTCAACGATGCAAAATAATAGGTGATTTCGCCGCCTGTGAATGAAAGTACTATTGTTTTTTTGTTTTTTTAATTTTTGGATGAGCGTAGCGAAGATTCCATTTCACTACACTGGAGAAAAAAATCCGGAATGTTTTTTTTTTTTTTTTTTTTTCTGTATTTTTGTGTGTTTGTTAACACGATTCCGGCTAAACCGATACTCCGATTGCAATGAAATTTTTATGGAGGCCTTCGAAATCTCTGAACTTAGAACTGCCACGTTTTTGAGCGCAATCGGGAAAATTTTTCTTATAAAAAACGCAATTTTACGATTTTTTTCGATTTTTAAAAAAATTCTTCGACTTATAACACTTACATGCTATATCCGATTGTAATGATTTTTTAACAGAACCTTAATTTTATGAATTAAGATATTCGTGTAAAATTTGAGCGTAATCGAAAAATTATTTCTCATGAAAATCGAAATTTTACGGGTTTTTTCTTTTTTAAAACAATTCTTTGACATATAACACCTACATGCTTTATCCTATTGTAATGATTTTTTTATAGAACCTTAATTTCATGAATTAATATACTCGTGTAAAATTTGAGCGCAATCGAATAATTATTTATTATGAAAATTGCAATTTTACGATTTTTTTCTTTTTTAAAGTTACGTAAAAATTACGATTTATTAAAAAATATAAGTTAATTTTTAATTTAATTTAATTTAATTTAAAAAAAATCTTCGACTAAGTAATGATTTTTTCACAGAACAACAGAAAATCCGCGTAACACAATGCAGCTCAATGCACCAATTACGCTCATCCAACAACGCGGCGGGACTTAAGCGTTTTCCTAGTTTATTTGGATTAAGGGCGCGTCAACCGTTAGGTCATAATGCACCACTCAAACCTGGGGGGGGGGGGGGAGGAGCCCATGCTGGTCAGAACCAGCCACGGGTCAGGAGTCACTGTCGTCATCGTCGTCGAGGGGTCATCAAGGGAAGGGGGCAAGGTCCTCGACGACGATTGCTAGAGCTCGCTTTTAGATTTAGGGAATAATATACTACCCTTCTTACTAGCTGATGTTTGAGAGGTGGACTTTTTCTCTTGAATCGCCTTTTACGATTAGCAGAGCCATGCTCTGGGCCAATATTAAAAAATAATATTATAACTAATATTATAACCAATGAGGGATCAGTCAGGTGCATAGGCCTAAACATGTTTTTGTGCATTTTGTCATCTCCCATAGATGAGCGACGTAATGAGCTTAACGCCATACAGACTAGAAATCATAATAAGCCCTATGCAAATGATATATTCTAGTCAGGCCTATCTACTGTACGTGAAATATGTAATGTATTGCAATAGCTGTTGCAGCTAAATAAAGAATTATTATTATTATTATTATTATTATTATTATTATTATTATTATTATTATTATTATTATTATTATTATTATTATTATTATTATTATTATTATTAGCCTTTATAGAGAAAGCTCTATTACATAGCTCATCATTTTTAGATGAGAAATTAAATTACTAATAAGATTGAATTAGGTACTAAAAGATTGAATAACACCGGAAGGCCTAAATAGCTATGAGAGTTATTTACATAGTGCCTACAATTTAATTTTTGTCCTAATTCTCAAATGGGACATGATGAAGAAAGAAAAGAACTTTAACTAAGTCCTACGACAACGCGAGAAACTAGGGCGCTTCAACCAGTTAGGTTAGGTATATTGCGCCGCCTGTGATATTGCAAGTTAATGAACTGTGTTTAGGACCTACGGTGTGTTTGATGATTATATTATATTTCAAGTTTAAGAAAAGAAAAAGATGGAGATGATACTAACACCAACAGCAAAAGAAAATTATTTATTTGAATAAAAAATGAAACATGTGTTTGATGTGAAAAAAGAAGCATTTCTTTACTGGTTGACTAGATATATAGCCTATAGTACGATGGAATAATACCTAAGTCAAATGTTGTAATGTGAGAAGAAGTTACTCTAAGGTACCAGGTACGTTACCTAGAGCCACTGGCACCTCGGACCAGTTTAATCCGTACTTGTGAATAAGAGACCCTTGCGTTGTCATGAACACAGATTTCATGTCTTTGCCAAGAGCAAACGTGTTGTCCGTGAGCTTGGTTATGCTGGGTTCGGGATGTTTGTCCGTCGGGAAGAGATCCTGCTTCTTGCCCGACAACTCCAGGAGACAATAGTCCCCCTTGAACCCCACAACTAGCGTTTCCTCGCACCACGCCAACGCTTTCGGAATGTCATTGACGACCAAGTCCTCGCGGAGCTCCAGGAAGTCGGCGTTCTTCCAGTAAAACAGTTGGAGTTTTCTCTTCACAGCAACGCACATTCGTACAGTGACCGATGTTTCGCCAGTGAGCGACTTGTATTTCTAAATAATCACAGAACATAGGCGTAAGAAATTGTAAATTCTTAACTACATAGGCCCTAGTAGACCTAGGTTTATTCAATTTGTGTACAAGACCTTTAGAAGCAAACAAGAGCAAAAGAGTCACATCACAGCTCAGATAGGACTCGCTCAATTTTTATTTCTCCAGGGCTGTGAGTTAGGCGCCGCATGCACACAGGTCAACTCGCTAGACTAGACCTATTTTGCTTTTTTTACACCAACAAAACAAAGGGTTTAAATGTAGGAAGTGGTTATAAACATTTAGGGCCTAACTAGCAAAATCAGTCAAGATGCCAACTTAGACAACATCACAAGTTTGAAACTGAAAGATTTGAAGCTTTTAATTTTCGACCTCTGTTAGTAGGTCTTACCATAGGGACTTATTAAAATATGTAGTAATAAAATGACGACGACGTGAGAAACTAGGGCGCTTCAACCGGTTAGGTCATATTGCGCCGCCTGTGAATGAAAGTAAATGAGAAGAGTTAATGCAGGTATGTTTGATGATTAGATTGTTTTCTATGTGTTTAAATCAAAAACTAAAATAATGATGAAACTAATAGCAAAATAAAAGTTATGTAGGTGAATGAAAAGAAGAAAAGAAGAAATGCGTATGATGTGAATTAAATTTTGTTAAATAGATAAATAAATAATGTATTTGTGAGTTGTGTCAACAACTATGTCACAACAACACAACAATGTCAACAACTGACAAAAGTTTAAGAATTTTATCTTAGATGACACCAACGTAGCAATAATGATACAAAGAAGTGATACAAAGATTCCTCGTAGGCTAGGCCCTACAGCAATGGATCTGATTTAAAGATCACATGTGATGAGCCCCCGGACTACTCTAGTAGGCTCTACTTCACTAAGTCAAGTAGGTAGGGCCTATGGCCAATATAACTACTGTACCTATATAAACCTAGGTTACCTACATTAAATTAGGCCTACCTACTAATAGCTAGGACCTACCAACTCATTGATTACCAATTAGGCTAGCTTTAGAATGATGCTCTTCATGCCCAGACGAATAAATGCTATCCAAGTAGGACAAAGGCTTACGTTCCTCACCTTAATGTCCAAAGCGAAAAGTGTAGCTCCTCTAGTTTTTTTGCACAACTGAGATTGGGGGAAAGTTAATTACTGACATATCATGGACAGTAATGACATTATCAGACAAGCTGATAAGGATCTGGTAGTCAGGCACAACCTCAAGTTTGTTGGATTGGCTTCTTACTGAAGTTCTTGTTGTAACGTAATAACTGCACATCGTGTTTCTGGTCATATTTCGGCAGGCAACACTGTACATCAACAAGTGGCCCTGTCGAGTACCCACTAGCAAGTTGTTATCTGAAGAGAAACGCATTTTTTTTGTTTATTTGGATTCATTTCTTCATTTCATTTTTAGTTTAAGCTTTATTTATTTCATTTTACAGCAAAACATTACAATATTATAAGGAAAACATATTTAACACATTTAAGAAATTACAATAGGTAATATGTACCACAAAAAATAAGAATTCTAAGAAAATGAACGGCCTGTGCGTAAGGGCTTCTTACTTTAAATAATTAGAAAAACAACAAACAGCTCAGATGGCAAAAGGTACTAGAGATAAATAAGGCACACAATAATATATGATTAAATAACAAGAAATATTTTTTGTAATTGAACATTTAAAAAAGCACAATAGGCCTATAACACAATGATTATGATTAACACATTATTAAAGTTAATAATATCAAAAATAGTGTGGACAATGTACTATAGAGCAATTAATAATTACATAACATTATTGTAGGCCTAGATAAAATAAAAAAGTGCAATTAAGGTGTATTTGGTTTTATTTTATTTTATTTTTTTATATTTGGATTAAGGACGCGTCAACCGTTAGGTCATAATGCACCACTCTAGCCTAAGGGGGGGGGGGGGGGGGAGGGGCTCATGCTGGTCAGAACCAGCCACGGGTAAGGGGAGGAAGGGGGGTTTCTCACGTCGCGGTCGTCGTTGTGTTCTTTGTCATCGTTCGTTGTCTCATGACATCGTCGCCAGGGGGTCGTCAAGGGAAGGGGGCAAGGTCCCCGACGACGATTGCCAGAGCTCGCCTCTAGTTTCGGGGAGTGAGATATTCCGCTCTTTCTAGCTGATGTTTGCGAGGTGGACTTTTTCTCTTGAATCGCCTTTTACGATTAGCAGAGCCATGCTCTGGGCCAATTCTACCCCGGGCCCATTAAGGACGCGTCAACCGTTAGGTCATAATGCACCACTCTAGCCTAGGGGTTATGGGGAGGAGGGACTCAGTTGGTCAGAACCAGCCACGGGTTATACCTGAGTTTAAATCCTATTGTTACTGTACTGTGTAGGATGTTTTAACGACGCTTAATCAGTAAATGGTATTCAGGTTAGTTTTAGTTTATTTGGATTACGGGCACGTCAACCGTGCGGCCATAATGCGCCACTCTAGCCTAGGGGATGTAGGGAGGAAAATCCGGTGCTGCTGGTTGTAGGGGAGGAATGGGGGGAGGGGTTCTCAAGTCGTGGTTGTCATCGATTTTGTCATTGTTTGTGTTGTCATGGTCGTCGTCGGAGCTGCGTCGACGACTACCAGAGCTTGCCTCTAGTTTCGAGGAGTAATAATTATACTCTAGTTAGAAGACGACGACGTGAGAAACTAGGGTGCTTCAACCGGTTAGGTCATATTGCGCCGCCTGTGATAATGAAAGTTGATGAGATGATTTCTCGATTTGTTTAGTTGGGAAACACTCCCGTAGGTGTAATTGATATTATTTACTACAATTCAGAAATTAAATAAGTCCGCCCCAACCGGGTTTTGGTTTTTTTTGGATTAAGAACGCGTCAAACGTTAGGTCATAATGCACCACTCTAGCCTAAGGGGGGGGGGAGGGGCCCATGCTGGTCAGAACCAGCCATGGGTAAGGGAAAGGAAGGGGGGTTTCTCACGTCGCGGTCGTCATCGTCTTTGTCATCGTTCGTTATGTCATTGTCATCATCGCCGGGGGGTCGTCAAGGGAAAGGGGCAAGGTCCCAGACGGCGATTGCCAGAGCTCGCCTCTAACTTCGAGGAGTCATAAACTCCCCTCTCACTAGCTGATGTTTGCGAGTGGACTTTTCTCTTGAATCGCCTTGTACGATTAGCAGAGCCATGCTCTGGGCCAATTCTACCCCGGGGCCCCGGGCCCAGATGGGAATCGAACCACGGATCTCCCGCATACCAGACAGGCGTCTTCACAGCGCCCCTCATTACTTTTCCTGCACAGCTGGCAAACCTCTCTACCCCTCCTGACTTTGGTTCTACTCAAGTGCTCCCACTTACCCGTTTTTCCCGTGATCCTATCATGACCCGCTCGAAACAACCTAGCTCGTCAATTGCATTACCTGCTCCTAACGACCCTAAACTATCAAATTTTCTTCTTGCCCCTCTACCGGCATTCCCTCCCTAGTATCTAAAATCTCTTACTTGTCCCCTCATCCTCCAATCACCAAAATTTATTTCTTAAATATCCGCTCTATTTGCAACAAAATTGAAGAATTAGAACTTGTAACCAACAAACTATCCCCTGATATTCTATGACTAGTCTGAACACTCGCTCACGCCCAGTGAAAATCAACTCCTTTTGCATTGCCAATTACTCCAATACTGACATTTTCTATCGCAAACTATTATCCCATGGCGGAGTAGCCATACTTTCCAAGCCCCATTTAAACGTATCTCACATTCCTGAAATTAGTGACTTCTGCCTCGAAAAATCCTTTGAATGTGCAGGTGGGTATTGGCTTCTCCATGACCGCCAAATTATTGTTCTATCTCTCTACAGGTCTCCCACGGGAGATATTCAAACATTCCTATCAAGGCTTGAAGATGTACTAATCTTATCAACCAAGATACACCCAATAGCAGAAATAGTCATTGGTGGTGACCTCAACATTGATCTTCTTACACCCTCAACCTCACGCACTAAACTTCTTGATCTTGTCCATTCCTTTAACATCTATGAAACCATTGCCTCCCCAACTAGAGTGACCAGTACTAGCAGTTCCCTAATCGACAACATCTTTACCTCGGTAGATGCCTCTCACTTCACAGTGAGCTCCTTTGACCCAGGTCTCTCCGATCACCACCTACTCACTCTTTCACTTGCTTTTCCACCAATCAATGAAAAATTTAAGGTTCTGAAACGAGTCTTCAACCGCAAGAACACAGACTATTTCCTTTCCCTTCTCAGCCGTGAAGAATGGCCATCATTAGGCTCACCTGTCGATGCCGATGAACTGTTCTCCTCATTCCTATCAGCCTCCTACACCACTTCATATTAGCTTTCCCTCTGAAAAGTCCCTCCACCTCGAGAGCCCAAACTAGCCCTTGGATAACATCAGAGCTCTGCCTGGAAGCCAAAGAACTACGAACACTTCATCGTAACTTAAAGCTTTCCAGCTAAAAACAAAATCTTAAAGAACAATATTTAAACCTAAAAAAATCCCATGCAAAGAATATCCGCCAAGCTAAGCTCCATCATAATGACAGAAAAATTTCCTCCTCGAACAACATACCCAAAGCAACGTGGTCCTTGGTCAAATCTCTGACTGCAGCTCCCGTCCCCAAAGCAAATATTCCCATTATTATCAATGGTAGACCCATCTCTGACCCCACCTCCCTAGGCAATCTCTTCAATGACTTTTTCTTACATTCCTGCTCTACAGGTCAGACTGGCTCTACCCATCATAACCCCCCCAGTACCCCAGGTCCTACTGATCTCAAAACTCAATGTGAACAAACAATATTTCTTTACCCTACTACACACTTTGAAGTAACTCAAATTGCAAGGAAATTAGGATCTAAACACTCAAGTGGTATGGATGAGATACCGGGATCCCTTCTTACTAAATGTATGCATTTGATCTCAATTCCCCTAGCCTTTTTAAATAAACAAAAGTAATAAACAAATCTCTCTCTTCTGGTATCTTCCCCTCCAAACTAAAACTAGCAAAAGTAATTCCCATTTACAAACATAAAGGAAAGAAATCTGACATGAACAACTATAGGCCAATCTCCCTCCTTTCATCATTCTCTAAAATATATGAACTAATCATGCACGATCGATTACTCTCCTTTTTCAACTACCACAACTTGCTTTCTCCCAGCCAACACGGCTTTTTAAAAAATAAATCAACTACCACTGCACTCTTCAGCTTTCTTTCCCCCCTCTACTCTGCTCTGGATAAAGGGGAGCATGCCGTGGGAATGTTCTACGATCTAAGCAAAGCCTTTGACACCATCGACCACAGTATTCTTCTCGACAAACTGTCAACCTTAGGAATCAGAGGAACGGCACACAAGTGGTGGGCTTCTTACTTGACTGGTCGCACCCAGGTTGTTGAAATCCAGTTTACGAAAAAACTTTCCACCCATAAATATCTTTCCGAACCCAAAACACTTGTCGCCGGGGTTCCACAGGGCTCAATATTAGGTCCCCTTGCCTTCACACTCTTCACTGACCTGCTCAACTTCCTACATGAGGACCACACTTACTCAATATGCAGATGACTGGAGTCAACTCCTAACCTGTCCAAAAAACTCAATTGCTGCAATGCCCCCACTAGTAAACAATCAAGCTTCCCAAATGTCTGTATATTGCCATAGCAACCTCTTAACCATATCACTAGCAAAGACTACCTACATTTCTTTTCACTCCCCCCTCAACATCCCCAATCTAGTCCCCCAATCTGGCTAGATGGAAAAAAGCATCACTAGAACCAACTCCACTAAATTGCTAGGATTATACATGTCCGAAACTTTAGATTGGTCTATCCACATTAACCATGTGGCCTCTAAAATTCAAAGTGGTTGTTTCATTTTAAGGAAGCTCAAACAGCTAGTTCATCCCCACATACTTAAAATGGTTTACTTTGCTCATGTTCACTCATTCATATCATATGGCCTACTTTTCTGGGGTGCATCCCCCCATGCAATCAGAATATTCACCCTCCAAAAGAACGCAATCCGCATTATGGCTGGCGTTTCCAGGAGGCATAGGCCCTACTTATAGAGAGCTTTTCAAGGAACTAGGAATTCCTACTCTGGCCTGCTCTCTTATTCAAGCTGCCGTGACATTTGTCCGTTCCTACCCTAATCTTTTCCCTCTAAACACCTCTGTCCACTCCCATTTTACAAGAGCAAACCTACAAATTCATATTCCCAATCATAAACTAACCTTATTCTCAAAAGGTCCACAATATCTTGCTTTAACTCTATATAAACTGATATAAAACATGTTTCTAAATAGGCAGACACAATACTCACAAAAATTGCTCAAGAGCACAAAACTATCATTCTTGCAGGCGACTTCAATATAGACTTTATAAAACCATCTTCACACCTCTCATCTCCTTAATGACCTCTTAAATTCATATCAACTAACTGCCACAGTAAATGATGCCTACCAGAATAACAACAATAGTAGCACTTGCATAGACAATATATTTATAAACACAACACTCTACGCTTAAAGCCTCACTGCTAACAAGTGGCATTTCAGATCACGAAGGACAAATTATAACCTTACCCATGCATGATAAGAAAGAGCTAAAAGACAACAGCCGTAGGTCTGACTCTTGTAAGAAGCGAATCCTCTCGGAAACTAATATTATTGCTTTTGTAAGTCTCCTAGAAACTGAAAACTGGTCAAAAGTTCTTGAAGCGAAATCAACCAATGGGAAATACGATGCATTTATAAATATACTCATGTCTCACTTTGATACTTCCTTTCCGGCAAGGAAGGTTCCAATTAAGAATAATAACAAATTCAAAAACTGGTGGACTAAGGGAATCAAAATCTCGTGTAATAGGTTAAGCAAACTCATAAAAATATCGAAGACAAGCTCATGCTCAAACGAATTCAGGGAATATGTCAGGAGTTACAAACAAATTTATAAAAAGGTGTTGAAGGCAGCAAAGCGGAGGTCTGTATCCGAGTTTGTTGCTAATTCCAATAACAAGAGCAAAGCCATGTGGGATGTAATAAGAAACCACACAAACCACAAAACCGTAGACATCAGTAGGCCTACTTCCAAAATACAACAAATGGTATTTGACGGGAAAAAAGTAACATCTGAACATGAAATTGCCGAGGCCATGAATAAGTATTTTATCAATATACCGGATAAACTTGTAAATCTAACCTCAAACCATCGCGTAGGAATACCACATCCCATTTCACTATTGAAAACTAACGTAGTCGGGAACTTGAATAGTATAGTTCTTAAAACCAACCAATAAAGATGAAATAAAATTAATTGTATTAAAATTAGCTCAAAGACCACCCAAGATATTAATGAACTATCAGTGAAACTAATCCAAGCTTCTATTAACCCTCTTCTAACTCCGCTTGAGCACATCTTCAATAGCTCACTCTCTTCAGGTACTTTCCCTGAGCAGATGAAAGAAGCAAAAATAATCCCAATATATAAAAAAGATAAACATGATCAACCAGATAAACTATCGCCCAATTAGTATACTTCCAGTATTCTCGAAAGCATTAAAAAATTAATATCAACTAGACTTTTTGAATTTTTTCAGCAAAACAATTTGCTGTCAACATCTCAACATGGCTTCATGCCTGACAGATCAACTGCAACAGCTACAGCCGAAATGCTGGACAAAGTGTACACTTCCCTTGACAGTGGACACAATACCCTAGGTGTCTTCTTCGACCTAAGCAAAGCGTTTGACTGCGTAAATCATGATCTACTCCTAGAAAAACTTAACCATTATGGAGTTCGAGGAATAGCAGGACAATGGCTAAAATCTTACCTGACGGACAGGAAGCAACTTGTGGTTATCAATAACAACACCCAAACCAAATCAACCTGGCAGACAAACAAGGTTGGAGTTCCCCAGGGCTCTGTCCTAGGGCCCTTGCTTTTTCTGATATACATCAATGACCTTGCAGCATACTGCAACAAAATCGCTGAACAAGAAAATCTTCCACCTCTCACACTCTTGTTCCTAACTCTATTTGCTGACGACACAAGTATAAATCATATCATGTCCAGATTCTAAAATACAAAGTATGTGCAGAAATAATAATAAATGCAATTGTCACATGGTTTTCAGCTAATCAATTGCACCTGAATGATAAAAAAACACAACTACTTAATTTCAGACTAAAATCAAATATAGCACTGTTAATTCCACACCTAACTGTTCAAAAGGGCACAATAACAACTGTAAGTGAATGTAACTTCTTGGGATTATGCACGGATAACACTTTAACGTGGCAACCACATATTGATAAGCTTTGTAGGCGACTAAACCTCTAGCACATATGCTATCCGTATGTTATCCACTCTTGCAAGCTCAGAGATAACTAGAGTAGCTTACTTTGCTAATTTCCACTCAATTCTATCCTATGGAATACTTTCTTGGGGAACAACGTATAAAACTTGATTAATCGAGTGCTAATTTTGCAGAAACGTGCCATTAGAATATTAGGCAAGCTTGGGCACCGCGCTAGCTGCCGCGATATGTTTAAAGAGCTCAAAATACTAACAGTTACAAATGTCTACATACACAGCGCAGCTTGCTTTGTGATTGACAACCCGGAACACTTCAAAAAACTTAATTCAACATGACCATAATACAAGACACAAAACCTCACTTCAGTATCCCTCCATAAAACCACTCATCTCGAAAAACATATATACTATATGGGACGAAGAATTTATAATGCTCTTGCGACTAAAATAATAAACCTTGATATATTAAGACCTAACCTTCGAAAGAACGAATAAAGCAGTTTCTCATAGAAACCCCTTATTATAATCTAGATGAGTTTTCATGTAAATAGCCCATTATCACCTGTCCCGCCCATTGTAAATACCATTTCCTTTTGGCAGAATAACTGCACAAACCCACAGTCATTTCAATGTATCAAGTACACATCTACTTAACTAAATAGGTATCTATTGTGTTTCCTTTAATTAATCTTCCATTTCTATGTTTAAATTTTAGAATATTATTTGTATTGTGTATTATATTATTGTTTGTATTTATAATATGTAAAATGGTTAGGTGGAAGAACAATCCATATCGATTGAACCTCGCCATTTTTGTTGTAACCATAACAAGCTATCAAACAATACAAGAACCTGTCCCTCCATTTCAACTTTTAAGTCCAGCATGAAATCATTTTTAAAATCCAAAAGTTTAACTCACTCAATGAATATCTCTCTGCATGAAATGTAATGTAATATAAATATAAATACCTAGGCCTACCTATCTATTCATCAATCAATTATTTTATTACAGAGTTTGAGGCCCAGCTCAGTTATATTTCATTTTTTGTACATTAATATTATTATTAATTAACCTATGTTAATATTAAGAATTATTCACTTCACTTTCACTCTACTATCTCTCTCATAAGAGGATAATATGTGTATACTTTTACTATGTACCTTGGTCAAGCAAATAAAAATTACTCTACTCTACTCTACTCTTAACCACTAGACCATCAGGACGGTACATTTTAAGCTCTGAATTGTGTTGCATTAGGCTATACATCTGAATGGATGGAACAGTAGGCCTACTGCAACGAATATCTGCTGCCTTTGAACTGACCACCAAACATTAATTAGCCTATAATGTCATTACCTTTACGCAGGTATGAGCGAGGGTTTATTTCTCGATTTGTTTGGTCGGAAAACACTCCCGTAGGTGTAATTGATATTATACTACAATTCAGAAATTTAAAAAAAGTCCGCCCCCCCCGGGAACAAACCCACGGACCCCTCCCGCATTAGACAGGGTCATCCCATGCCAGCCAACAGAACCATGCTCTGGGCCAATTACCCCGGGCCCAGACGGGGGTAGGCCAGGCCTATGTGTGATTGGCAAGGCATAAGAAAGAGAGTGAGGGTTTAGGGAAGCTGGGGGATATAGAGATGGAAGATGAAAAAGGGAAAAACCCGGGCCCACAGACTAACAGTAAACAGCAGGGAAGAAGATACGTATTCCCCCTAGGCTGGCATAGACTAAAATGGTTTAAGGCAACCTTAGTAGGGCTTTCCCCTTTCGGGCCTTCACTGTCAGTGGTTTGACTCAGACAATACCCTAACCTTTAAAGACTGACAAGGCAAAATGCAAGTGAAAACTCCCCCCAAACCCAAGCCCCAAACAAACAGGCCTATAGTTTTAAAAAATCAAAAATATAGGACAGTACGGACTTTCCGTATGCCGCTATAGACTTATTTGTACAGTAAGTTAAGCAATTTTCGAGATTCTGGCCCTCGTGCTTTTTTAGCCCCAAAGTAGGGTAGGCCCCAGAGCTAGGGCTACCCGGCCTAACACTTAAAAAAATACGGGAGAGGTTTAAAAATATATTTTACTTCATTTTCACATATAGTTTTTAAAAAATACTAACATATTTAGGCACTACCCAGTCAAAATTACAAAATCTAGTAAAATTTACAAAATCGCTGTCAGAGGGCCCCCATAGCAAAATCTCAATGTGTCCAAAAATGAAAGAAATCACAACAAATAAGGAACAGATGCACCAACAAATTATCCACTAGTGTCGACTTAGGCCCAGATGGATTACACTTTTGGGGCCGATAAAGGTAGTTGGCGCGTCACGTGGTGAGGGGCGGGTTTAACAAAGAACTTGTTTGCTGGCAATGCAAAGGAAAATTTATTTTTTTTATGATTTTAAAAGAAAATTAGGGAAAAATACATTATAGCGGACGTTAAAAAATACTAACAACTTTTAACGTTTTTTATAAAAATAGAAAGGGGTTTTACGGAGTTTTATTTAAATTTTTATCATCCCTAAACAAAAAAAACCAAAAAACCTTTTAAAATTTTTATTTAAAATATAAAGGACTTCCCCCCAAAAAAAAATTTTATCTTTTTTCTTTCCCTTTAAAACCAAAAAAAAAATACAAAAACTTTTAAAGTTTCTATGAAAATATAAAGGGGCTTTTACCGAAAATAAATTTTATTTAAATTTAAAATTTTTTAAGGAAAACGTAAAATCCCGCCGCGTTTATGGATGGCTTTTTAAAAATTTTTAGTTTGGGGGGTGGGGTATCTTTACTTTTGCAAGTGCTTGTTTTGACCTACGCATTGTAAGTAATGTGTCAAATTCTTTTTACCCGTCAATTTGGGAATTTTCCGTAAAAATTTTATTAAAAGCTTTATTCTGGGTTTTGGTAACTTTTTCAAATTTTTTTTAAAAGGTACTTACAAACACCATAACCTTAATTCCAGATAATATGAACTTGAAGGCCCACCCCCTTGGGCCGAATTGGCCCAAAGGCAGGAAAATATCGACTAAAGTCAAAAAAAATTATATTAAAAGTTTATTTCTATAGATTTGACTAACTTTTTCCAACTTTTTCTTTCAGAAAGCAAAACATCACCATTCCCCAAAAGTCCATGTGAAATATGAAAGTTGTAGCCCACCCCTTTGGGCAAAATCGGCCCAAAAGTCCGAAAATATCGCACTAAAAAAAACGAAAAAAAATCGAAAAGTGCATATTATGAGAAATATTTCTTCGATTGTACCCAAAAAAAAAGGGGACGTTAAGTCAGGATTTTTGAAAGGGCCCTTCAATTTTTACAAAATCGCATATGCCGTTTGCCCGGAAACGAGCAAAAAAACAGACAAAAAACAAAAAAAAAAAAAAAAAAAAAACAAAAAAAAACCCAAGCTAAATTTTTTGGGGGGGCAGTGAAATTGAAGTCTCGCTTCGCTCTCCAATTTTAAAACCAAAAAAACAAAACCTTTAACGTTTCATTTAAAATATAAGGACTTTCATCCAAAAGGAGATTTATTTAAACGTATTTTTTTTCATCCTGAAAAAAAATAAGCCTACAAAACCTTAACGTTTTTTTTTTTAAAAAAATTAAAAGGGTTTCCCCCGAAAAGAAGTTTTTTAGTTGTTATTGTAATTATTCTGTTTTTTTTTTAAATAAATAAAAAAAAATTATAAAAAATATTAGGTTTTTAAAAAAAAAAAACGGGGGTTTCGGAAAATGCCCCCTTTT
>JAMZAV010010361.1:0-22492 GCA_024449915.1 Sweltsa coloradensis
TTTTAAATTATTATTATTTTTAATTATTATTATTTTAAATTTAAATTTTAAAATTATTGATTCATAGCAGTTGTCGAAAGTTGCCCCGACTGGGTTCGAACCCAAAACCTCCGGCTTAACGTCCCAAGATTTACAACTTAAGCTACCGCGAACACAGAACAAACCTTTACGAAACTGCTATTTGTCCCGTAGCTTAATTGGTAAAGCTATGGCACGTTAAGCCGGAGGTTCGGGTTGAACCCCTCGGGCCCAACTTTTTCGACAACTGCTATGAATCAATAACTATGTCCTTAAAGCGGGCTTATGTTTTAAAAACCTAATATTCATTTTTAATTATTATTATTTTTAAATTATTAGCTTTATTATTTATTTTTATTTATTTATTAACGTCTATCCTATTCAGTTATAAAAACTGATTTACAAAGGGGGACAACTAAATAAATCAATTACATAGATCAGAAACAACAATAAACTACATTTTCGTAGTCATGATAGTTTTGTAATAAAGTATGCCCCGACTGGGATCGAACCTAGAACCTCTGGCTTAACGCGCCATAGCTCTACCAATTGAGCTACCGAGATTAAGACACCCCCTTCATTAAACTCCCTTTTTTGTTGTGACTGTACACATCCATGATAATAACCGAACAGAAGACTCCCCAATGTAGCTGTCATTACTGAAAGAACACATGGAAAAATCCAATCACTTCTCATCTCCCATGAGTTGGGTAGTAATGTAATGTAATGTGTTTATTGACCAAATGAGCTTTCGGCTCTTTACAGTGGCAATTTTACAAACTAACTTAAATACTAATGTATTTTAAAATTAAGAGTAAAAGCTGCTCCTGTTACAGTATAGTAGAGAATACCCTACTAGTAGGCCTAGTATGATCTAGGCCTACACTAATAATTATATAAACTACTAGAAAGCAAATGCAAGAACATAATGATAAATAATATAGAAAGATGATTATTTAAATTGTACATGACAGATAGACAAGAAGCTTTCAACGTTAAGATAAAGTATTTCACATAAATATTTGATACTACAAGCTAGATAGACAAGACTTTTTAACATTAGGATGAAAGTCACTCACAAGACAACAAACTACGGTAATGGCCTACTGTAGATTATGGTGGTACCCTAAAGGTAGCCAAACTTGAAAACACTCACTCAAAACAGTCTTCAAGTTCATTACACAATAGACTTTCCCTAACTTGTTTCCTGAATGCCGGGTTTCCCTTTAGCATTTTAACTTTTGTAGGAAGCTTGTTATATTGGATGAAACCTCTATGTTTTATATTTACCCCTCCCAAAAACTTAAAAGTTGTTGACGTGTTCAATGTAAAGGTTATTTTTGTTGCGAGAAATTGTAAGCATGTTTTGTTACTTTTTAGATTGTAGTCTAAATTACATAGAGAATATTTGTTTACCATGCTATGCCACAAATGAGTAGGGTTTGATGTTTGTTTACGAGTCTAAGTGGTAGGATTTGATTGTTCCTATACATGTCTGTGCGATGCATGTCTCTTGGATAGTTGAAAACATTACGGATTGCTCTATTCTGAGTGACAATTAGAGGGGTTTAGTTTTGATTTGATGCTGTTCCCCATATGGTGTTAAGATAAATCAGGTGGCTGTGTATGTATGAGTAATAGAGACTCTTGAGAGTAGATACGTTTATTATTTAGAAATTCTTTTCATAATGCCTGTGATAGGTAAAATTTTTTTTTCCACATGAGCTATGTGTTTTTCCCATGACAGTTGGCCCATCCAGCATTAACCCAAGGTACTTAACCATGGATACTTGAGTAAGTGGTGTGTATTAAACTGTTAGTTGTAAATTATTATTGTCTCCATCTCATTCCGAGATTTAAACACCATATAGTTGGTTTTTAAAATGTTGAGGGAGAGCTTATTTAACCTAAGCCATTCACTTAGAAATTTTTTAAATCGTGTTGCATTACGATAGCCAAAGATTGAAGAGATGTTGCAAAGTAGAACGGGCTGGTGTGTCTGCAAAAGATTGAAGATGGCCTAATTTTTGCCCGATTGAAAAAGGTCGTTAATATACACAAGAAAAAGAAGAGGTCCAAGAATTTGAAACCTGCGGAACACCACAACTAATGCTTTCTTCTGTTCCATTCACTCCATCAATAGTAACAAACTGTTTCCTGTCTTGGAGGTAGTTTTGTAAACCATTCAAAAGGCTACACCTCTTTACCCCTATCCTCTCAAGCTTGCTGCAGAGAATCTCATGATTGACTGTATCAAATGCTTTTGTAAGTCTACAAAATCCCACTTACATATTCACCTTATCAAGTTTTTCCTGGTATTTTAGAGATAAGATCAACAATTGCGGGTTCCGTACCAGAATGGTTGCGAAAGCCGTATTGACCATTATACAGAAATTTTATCTTGGCAAGTATTTATCTAGCCTCACTTTCACTATCCTTTCAATGAATTTTAGAAATTACTGGAAGGATTGAGATGGGCCGGTGATTGCCTATCTCTGTTGGACTTCCCCCCTTTAATATTGGAATAACCTTAGCAACTTTGAGGTTTGTTGGCATTTTACCTGAGGTCTTTGATTTATTTATTATAGTGCTCAATGGTTCGGATAGCTGTTTGTGATAGCGTTTAAGAATACTTGGGGGAAATGCCATCTTACCCTTGCTCTACTGTTTTTTAGTCCTTGGATTGTGCGAGACACTTCGATTTTGTCTGTTGGAATAAGGAAAAAAGATTGATGGCTGTTGTCTGGTAAGTGAGTGTAAGTTACGGTATCATTAGGAGATGTAGGAATTTGTTTGGCTAATCATTCCCAACATTTATAAAATAGCTGTTGAATTCGTTAGCAATAGAGAAAGGGTCAGTAATTTTTATATCATTCTTTTCAAAAATTGTAGGAGTGACAGACCCTCCTTTATTTTTGTTATACTTTATTTCATTCAAAACCTTCCACATTTTTTGGGGATCTTTTAGATTGCTATTAAGTTTAGTGTTGAAGTAGTTTGCTTTTTAAACCTTATTTCTTTGGTCACCTGATTTCTAAATTTTTTAAATTCATTGTGCAAACGTTCAGCAAAGTTATGTTTCTTCACTTCTCTATACATTTTTTCCCTTCTACTGATAAGTGAAATCAAGTAAGCATCCATCCAGGACCGTTGAGGTGCCCAATAGGTTTTTTAGTTTTAACATGTGTACTGTTTTGTATGTGCTGATTTAAATTACCCTGAAATTCTTCATACATGTCATCTGCAGTCATATTGTTATCAATTTTTATTGGAGAATTTGTTAAGCAATCTTCGAGCAGAGCATAATCTATTATTGGTTGGTTAACTTTCTTTTGTCTTTTATGTGGGTGTTCTTTTCAGCACTTCAACTGCCAACTATCATGATCTGAGAAGCTGTTCGATATATTTTGAGATAATCAGTGGATTCACTGATGTATTACATATGATATGGTCGATAAGATGAGAAGATTTAGTTGTCACTCTAGTGGGATATTTTAGTGTTAGCTACATAGAATCCATTTTTATTCAGTATGTTTTGATACTGTTTAAGTGTTGTGTTGGTTTTATCTGAAGTTGGTTTTATGTCTATGTTTATATCTCCAGCAAGAATGCCTGACGTTTTGTAATTATCCAAGATCGTGTCAGTGAGATTTAGGAAGTCTTCTGTATTTGTGGTTTTAGGGTTATTGGACGGTAAACTGCACCTATAGTGTACTTCGTTATCCAGGCTAGTTTATTAGTTCAGCTTGAATGTAGCTGTTGTCATCATCGCTATATCTGTTCACAACTTTGTAGTTAATGTTATCTCTAATAAAGACCCCTACACCCCCCCCCTTCCTGGTTGGTCGACATGCAAACTCGCTATTGTAGTGTGGGAGATTAAAGTAGGAAGTTTCATCATTAGATATCCAGACCTCGGTTATTATAATGCCCTATTATTTACCTATTATGACCTATATTATAAGTAGTAGAATATAAAGTTTTTGAGCATAAGCCCGCTTTAATTGGTTTAGCTATGGCGCGTTAAGCCAGAGGTTCAAAGTTCGATCCCCAGTCGGGGCATAATTTTATTACAACCCGCAAACATTGACTTATAATGTCCTTTTAAAGCCGGGGTTATGCTCAAAATCTTTTATTCATACTACCCAACTGCCCATTTGCTTTGTGTATTTAAATGCTAGCTTAGTGTGGCTGTTAAAGGTGCTTTTTTAGAACAAATCCGAATTCGCCGAGTGGTGTCGGTGGTGTCGGTAAAGGATAACCCTTGGTTTACTTTTTGAACCCGATCTTACAAAAGCAAAACATATATATTTTATTATATATATATATTATAAAAACAAGGATCTTGGGTTTAAAAACCGCGTCGAAAATTAGATGAACCCGGCAGAACCTGGGCGTCCACCGACGTTTCGTCTGTACTACGTCAGACATTTTAAGGTTGACTGTGACTCTACGAGTACAGACGAAACGTCGGTGGGCGCCCAGGTTCTGCCTGGTTCATCTAATTTTTGCGCGGTTTTACCCAAGATCCTTTTTTTTTAATCCTATGACGGGCCGCGAAAACCTACAACAATGAATGGGCAGAATGGGCCCGGGAGAACTGTTCGAAACGTTGGTAAAAAAACTTATTTAACTCGGAAACTCGAAAGAATTTCATTATGTCACATTGTATCCGAGAAATCTACGTAAAAACATATATATATATGTAGTATCGGGTTTTGGGGTTTTTCGTCCACGTGTAGTGTTTGTTAGGTGGTGGTACATACCTTTTAAAACAACGTTTCGCTGGATAGTCCTCCAGCATCTTCAGGTTATGAACAGGACCGGGCTTGCCTCTCTGCTTCCTGTCGCTGGGCGGGCTCGGACTGTATCGTTTCTCTCTGTGGGTGCGCGCGCAGATCAGTTTTTCACGGACTGGTTTGCTGTGTTGCGTCATTGTTTGTCATCGTGTTTCTTCTCCTGCTTCTTGTGATGGGCCCGGAAAATATATTTTCAACCGACCCTGGTTGACGCAACGTTTTCCCCGTGTTGAGGTAAGTTTGTTTGTCTTGTTGGATTGTCACTGGCACGTGTTCTTGTTTGGGCAGAACTGGTATCCAAGATGACGGGAAGACTACGACTATCATTTGTTTGTTTAAGCTCTCAGGTCTCTTTTCAATCTCAATCGCTTCTCTAATTATTCTTGGTTGAAGATATTCAATGCTCTCCCCAAAAACTTTAGAGCTGTCAAAATCTATCCGTGTCCAAGTTGTTTGACGTGTTGTGATAAGGCTTTAGTTGTTATCTCCTTTCGAGACGGCTAATCCGGTGTTCGGCTAAAAAGTGATGATAAATTTTCCGACCGGTCTGGCCTACATATGTCGATTCACATTCTCCACAAGGTATCTCGTAAAAATCCGTGACTTTCAAAAAGGAATGCTTTCTTTGACTTTCTTTTTCATCGAGTTTATTTTTCGGGCTGGGTTGAAAACTGTTCTTATGGTTTCTTTTCCCAATAATCTGCAGATGTGATCAGTAGACACCTAAACATAGGGCAAGAAAACTGTGGATAGAGGTTTCTCTAACTCCTCTTCTGTTTTTTGCTTTGGGACATGGCTCATCGCTTTAGCTATACACCTGTGTGAAAACCCATTGGATTGCAGAGCTTGGCGAAGTATACGTGTTTCTGTGTATGTTAGTCTCGTCAGCCAATCTTTTCGATCGTATAGCCAAAATTTTAGCTACCGCGTCTAACTGTGATGGATGGTGGTGGGAATGAAGCATTGAGATACCTGTTTGTGTTGCGGTGGGGTTTCTGTAAACTGTGTGCCCTAGAGTAGTAGTAGAGTTTATGTGCTTCGTTACGAGAACATCTAGGAAAGCCAGACTGTCATTTTTCCTCTACTTCCATGGTAAACTTTATGTTAGGGTGTTGGCTGTTGAGGAAGTTGGAAAAATGTAAAATCTTCCTTGCTGTGTTGCCATACGGCATAAATGTCGTCTATGTACCTGTACCACACTAGAGGTTTCAGGGGAGCTGACTTCAGAGCCTTGACTTCCAAGTCGACCATAAAGAGGTTAGCAATGACAGGTGAAAGGGGGATCCCATCGGTGCCCCCTCTATTTGTTTGTATATTTGTTTCTCATATGTGAAATAAGTGTTCATCAAACAGTGTTCTGCAAGTGTGATGAGGTGGGTAGGGGGTTTATACGTGTCTTGAATAATTTTGAGAGGCTCTTTTACTGGTTCTTGTGTGAATAGCGAGACCACGTCAAAACTCACCATCAGATAATTAGATTGCACCCCAAGCTTTTTTATACATTCTATGAAGTGCGAAGCATTTTTATATACGATTCTGCGTCTTCGGTGTAGGGTTGCAATCGTTTAGCAACGTATTTCGCTAACGCTTGTGTGGGCGAACCAATGGCACTCACAATGGGTCTTAAGGTACACCTTCCTTGTGAATTTTAGGAATCCAAAATTTTTGGACATTTTGATGATTTTTCGCGGGGTATTAAATTATTTTTGTGATTCAATTTTCAAATTTCAGACGATTTAATCACGCTTTAGTAGTTTTTTCCAAGTATGTGGTTGGGTCGGCGCGGTTGGGTTTAAAGCTGGGTTGGCTAAAGTTCGCTCATCTTGCTTTTATAATCTGCTGAATTTTTAAAACAACCGTTGCATTTCCCTTGTCCGGCGGGTAATATAGTCAAATCAATATTATCTTTGAAGACATTTCAAAGCTGTCATTTCCCGCGGCGGGAATGTACAACGGGGTGGTTTCGGCTTTAAAATCCCAACTATGTCTTGGCGGTAAATCTTCTGCCTTCTTGTCGGGGAGTGCCGAAAAGGCCGGTTCTACTCCACATATAATTTTTCCATCGGTATATACGAGAGGGAGTGATCGCAAAATTAAAACCTTTGGCTAAAACAGCCTTTGACGGCTCATCTAAAACAACATCTGATAAGTTCACAACCACTTTGTTCGGCTCCGTTTCCCCCACCCTATTGGGTTGCTGTTTTTTAAACAGAAAGTCAAATTTCTGTGTTTGTTTCTTCGTAGTCCAGTCAGTAAAATTATCCGTCTTCAGATGTGAAGACAGGTCAACAAAATTCCATAAAACCGAGTGCATGTTTTCAGCTAAACGATTGTTGTAATTTGTACAAGGTCAGTGAGACATCGTTTATCTCGTGAAAAGTTTACTACTGACGCAATCACGAAGCAGAGCCGACTGGCGCGAGAGAGGATCCGGTTTACTACTACTATATATATATATATATAATATATATGAATCAACATATTATGCTATCGAGTGAGTATCGGTGGTGTCGGTAAAAGATTATCGTACCCTTGATTTACTTCTGAACCCGATCTTACATATAGCAAACATATATGCAAACACATTCGGCCTATGCTATCAGGATTAACGCAGAAATTAAATCCGTGTTTGCAGAGCGGAACCGGTAGCTGCCGGCTACAGCTTGGGTTGGGCTGGCGCCACGGCCAGTGCCGCCCCACCCTAACAGTGCCACCTCCACATCCAGTGCCACCCCCACATCCCAGTGCCACCCCCACCTCCAGCACTATCCCCGACAAGACCGAGTCGTGGCCCGAGCTACCAGAGCACGGCTCCCCTGTCCCTCGCCCCCTGGGCCGCCCCAAGCCACCCCCTGGCCTGCCGGCTCCCGCCCCCTCTCCCTTTGGCGCCCAACCACATCCCCTGGCAGATAGACCACCACCGCACCACCGCTCTTGCCACGCCCACCGTGGAGAGACTGCTGCCTATAGGCAACAACCAGCAACGACCAGGTAAGCAAAACATTTGGCTGGTTCATTGTACATGCTCAATTTATTTAACTAAGTACATATTCTCCATAGTATTGGTGCATTTAGGCCCAGTCCTATGGCCGACCGATAAAATATTTAGTCTGGGAATTTAAAGACGCGTATCCCGGTTGTCCAATGCCATGGACATAACAAGCAAGTTCCAAACAAAATATTCAGCGGTAAATACTGGACCTTTGTTAACTAATGAATGATAGATACTACTAAGTTCAAATATTGTATAATTTTAATTTACAAAGAATCCTTTTTTTGTATTCTATCCTTCATATAAATCTCATGACATAGATTGTTGGTGGTCATATTTTTGTATATTATTAAAGATTGTGTTTGGATGAGTGAAGCGAAGACTTCAATTCCACTGACCCCAAAAAATTTAGCTCGGGTGTTTTTGTTTATTTTTCTGTCTGTTTGTTAGCTAACTACCAGGCAAACGGCATATCCGATCTTGATGAAAATTGGAGGGGACCTTCGAAATCTCTGAACTTAGAGGTGTAGGCCTATTGTTTTTGGGTATAATCGAAGAAATATTTATCATGAATATCGTACTTTAACGAATTTTTTTTCGATTTTTAGTGCGATATTTTCGTGCCATTTGGGCCGATTCTGACCAAACGGGTGGGGCTACAACGTTCATATTATACATGAACATTAAGGTAATGGTGATGTAGTACCTTTTGAAAGAAAAAGTTGAAAAAGTTACCCATAATCAATAGAAATAAAGGTTTTAATATGAGTTTTTGAAATGTATAACAATAATAAATAACAAGTAACTATAGAAACTTGACAACAATCACCGACAATGCGTCATAAAGCAATCTTAGGGCCTACAGATATTTGACATTCTAATTACCCTAGCAATTAGTACTTTATAAAAAATTAACAAAAATGATTTTGCAATGGAACTTGAGGAAATAGATATCCCACGCATACTAATTTTTTTAAAAAAAAAAAGCTCATCCATCAATGCGACGGGACTTTAGCGTTTTCCTAGTACAACAAACAAAATTGAAATTTATTATTCATAGCTTTGTTGAACTATATTACAACCAGGGCAACGAACTGAAAAACGGATGAATGATCAATTTTTCCTGAACTAAAAACCAATATAAGACAGCTTGTCTAAAACAAAGTTTAGACTTTGGGTCCTCAAAGTCTCAAAATCTTCAAAATTGCTAAAGAAGGGTGAAAATGCCATAGTAGTGGGTTCTCTTATCATGATATTTGTGGGTCCCGTGTGCAATTTTGTGATAGAGTATTGAGAGTGGTATCATTTTTTTCCTTGTGAAGTACTGATTCAGAAAGGTGATGGTGGGGATCTGGGACACGCGACTGGAAGGGGTGAGGGTGGGGGGTTAAAATGTCACAATTTTGTAATTATAATCAAATATTTTTCTCATTCTTTCTGCAATTCTAAATTGTTTTAATTATTATTAGCTTTTTAACACTAAATTAAACTTATATATTTCAATAAATCATAAAATTGACCGCCATATGGATTTCAAAATGGCGGAAATAATTATTTCTTAAAACTCCGCACATAGTCGTGTGGGATATCAGATTAAAGGTATTTAACGTCTCAATATGGATAAGAGAACTGTTTCATGGTCATGGTTATCACTTAAAGTACCAATATCGACATTGATTTGACTTGTAGACCAGTGTCCTACCGATTTCTTCAAAATAAACAATAATTTTATGTTGCCATTGCCATATTTTAGTTTTTTTTTTACTGCAGAGTACAAAATGTATGACCTGGCATTATGATAAAGTAAATGACATCCAACAAAATTTAAGTTCAATATATTTTTCCAATATATTTCAATACATTTTGATTTAGCACAAGAACATCGTACTATATTCAACAGTTCTTCAGGCCCGCAAGGGATGTCACACATTACTGGCTCATACGATTCATCATCATCTATAGTCCATCCAAAGTCTGTTACTGGTGGTATACGAGGGTTTGCAACATGCGATTGCTACCAAATCAATGCTTGATAATGAGCTCTTCTGATAGCTGGGCGTAGTGCAGCTTGAGTCGGTGGCATACTTATGCCTTATACTTGCTTTTTCGTAAAAAAACAAACAAACAAACAACAAAAACACCATCGTTTCTCACGTAGAGTATTTATTTTGGGCACTCGCAAGTACACAGAGCATATGTATTCTTCAAGGACTCGATACGTTTCTTAGCTCCAATAATTGTTTTTGTTCCACCTAGTGATGCAAGGGCTTCCAGGACATTGCCATCAGCATCTACAAACCTGTTCCTGAAACGTATCTTAGATTTACCAGAAAATGAATCAGTAATGTCAGCTCCAGAAAGAGAATGCATTTCGAGTAAAGCAGCAACTTTTTTTGGTTCCATTGCTTCAGAAATTTTTCGTATTGAAATTCGAAGTGATTTAACCTCTGTTAAAACCAGATAAGAATGTTTCTGGAGTTGTTAATATCGATGTGTTTAGCCAACACTAGAACGTCAGTGTCAGGAGTGAGATAGTCAAGGACTGAGGCCTCTTTCGGTTGCATAAAGTTCAGACCTTGGTCTAGCGCACTATCAGAAATTTGTTCGTGAACGTATCATTGATGACTGTTAATTTGTGGGATACAGTTCCACAAAACAAGTTGAGACTGTGTAAGAGTAAGACTATGACAAATAAAGTAAAGTAAAAACCAAACAGGGTGTTGTTCAATTAAAAGAAGACATGAAGCTTTTCAATCGTCTTGTTGTTCTATGTCATTCTCTGCCAAAAATAAATCTAAAAGAATAAATTGGTAAATACGAGCTATCAGCTGTTCATGCAGTATGTTTGGAAATGAATGGACCATGGACCACGTTCAATCAAAAGGAGCTAACGCATCATTTGGAAGTCCACGCATCCAAAGGACTGCAAGCTGTCGATACAGAATCTCCAAATCCAATTGATAATACCAACTCTGAAATATCAGTTGGGATTGTAGATGGAATGGCAGAAATACACGCATTAAAGCTTCCAGGACAATTTCAGATTTGTCAGATCAGTTTTGAAAGAAAGTATTTTCAAAGTATGGGAGTTTCTCAGAGGTCCATGTTGTATTTGATACGTATGTTGAGAAATCGCTAAAAAAATCACAAGAAACAAACGGCAGCTGGGAAAGCCCTTCATTCAGTACAAAAAAGAAACTCGCACAATAATAAAATCGGTCCCTCTAAACAAACTTATGTCCCATTTCAAAAATAAATATTCGATTACAGAATGTTTAGTAAAAGTAAAAAAATGGCTACAGACTTGAATGGAATGTGTTGTTCTTACCGCAACATTGCAAAAGCCACTAAACTTCATGTCGACAAAAGCATTTCTCAAGAAGAGGCCGACACGAAAATCATTCTACATGCACTTCATGCAAACCGAAAGAGGGGATCAGTTCTTGACTATTATCACTCCTGACACTGACGTTCTAGTGTTGGCTACACATCGATATTCACAACTCCCAAAAGATTCTTATCTGGTTTAGCAGGGTTAAACCACGCCGAATTTCATTACGAAAAATTTCTGAAACATGGGACAAAAAACGAGTTGCTGCTTTACTCGAAATGCATTCTCTTTCTGGAGCTGACATTACTGATTCATTTTCTGGTAAATCTAAGATACGTTTCAGGAACAGGTTTGTAGATGCTGATGGCAATGTCCTGGAAGCCCTTGCATCACTAGTGTGGAACAAAAACAATTATTGGAGCTAAGAAACGTATCGAGTCCTTGAATAATACATATGCTCTGTGTACTTGCGAGTGTCCAAAATAAATACTCTACGTGAGAAACGATGGTGTTTATGTTGGTTGTTTTTGTTTTTTTACGAAAAAGCAAGTATAAGGCATTAGTATGCTACCGATTTAAGCTGCACTACGCCCAGCTATCAGAAGAGCTCATTATCTAGCAATAATTTGGTGGCAATCGCATGTTGCAAACCCTCGTATACCACCAGTAACAGACTTTGGATGGACTATAGATGATGATGAATCGTATGAGCCAGTAATGTGTGACATACCTTGCGGGCCTGAAGAACTGTTGAATATAGTACGATGTTCTTGTGCTAAATCAAAATGTATTGAAATATATTGGAAAAATATATTGAACTTAAATTTTGTTGGATGTCATTTTACTTTACCATAATGCCAGGTCATACATTTGTACTCTGCAGTAAAAAAAAACTTAAATATTGGCAATGGCAACATAAAATTTGTAGATTTTGAAGAAATCGGTAGGACACTAGTCTACAAGTCAAATCATTGTCGATATTGGTACTTTTAGTGATAACCATGACCATGAATTAGTTCTCTTATCCATATTGAGACGTTAAATACCTTCAATCCGATATCCCACACGACTATGTGCGGAATTTTAAGAAATAATTATTTCCGCCATTTTGAATCCAATATGGCGGTCACTTTAATGATTATTGAAATATATAAGTAAAATATAGTGTAAAAAAGCTAAAAATAATTAAAACAATTTAGAATTGTAGAAAAAATGAGAAAAATATTGATTATATTTACAAAATTGTGACATTTTAACCCCCACCCTCACCCCTTCCAGTCGCGTGTCCCAATCCCCACCATCACTTTTCTGAATCAGTACTCACAAGGAAAAAATGTACCACTCTCAATACTCTATCACAAAATTGCACACGGGATTAGTTAACAAAACCCACTATAGGCCTATTAATGAAGAATCAATAAAGGTCAGCTCATACAAGTCCATATTACCAGGACTATATTGGATTTGGAATTTGCACCGGCCTACCATTTGCGTCACCTTTGACGTACACAGATAATATCATATAATGATAATATTTGTTTATTAGCGACATAACGCTACCTTACATCCAATCCATACTTCATCTCAATTTCACTTACATCTAAATACATACTCATTATCTTTGATTAACTTACAATACCTACCTTTCTTAAAATTTTCAACAGATTTTACTCTTTTTAGTATAGCTGGCAGTGCATATATTCTCGCACTCCAGTATAGAATAAAGACTTTAGCGAGACAAGTGGCTGTGTATGAAACATTGGTCAACGTGTTGTTGACAATGGAAAGGGGCACAGAAATGTGCATTTCACAATATCCCATCTTGTGTATGGTGCAAATAACTATTTCAAAATGATGGCAAGTAATGAAATTCTATTAGTTTGTTAATACATTGTTATTGTTGTATTTTAATTTCTGTACCGCCTTCACAGCATCATAGGCCCCTTTCTGTTAAACCAAAGTTACAACACCAATATGGTATTCTTGTATGTATTGACGTGGTATGGGTGTCTATCACTCTGTTATTTGTTGGAAAAATAATCTATCGTGCCAACATCTTTGCAAGTAGTTTACACTTTAATTGCGTACTTCTGGGCGGACTGATGAACATTGTCGACAATCAGGTCAGATAAACACAGCAATATTTAGCTGTGGACATTATCGGTTTATAACATTAGGACTGTGCATGTAGAGGTTTTCATAATTGGGTTCGGGAACTAAACTGTGCTTCAGGTTGTCGGGTCAGGTCGGAAAAACAGATACTATTACAATGTTTTTACTGTTTATACTTTATACATTATTTAATTTGTATAAGCCTACTTCAATGTAAAATGGCAGCACTGCTTGCTGTATTTGGTGTTAACCATAAATAAAGTGTAATCAATAAATAAAGTGTAATCAATTTTACTTGTGAACAATCTGAAATTATAAATTTCTTCCAATTTAATTTCTATTGAATTGATTTTTATTAAATTGCATAAGGTATATCAAATAAAAATAGTGCTGCCATCTGCAGCAAGTTACAAACTGAAAAAAAATATGAAAAATCAAACTAATAATTATTTATTTACTAATTAAATTCAATTTGATAACCCCAAGTAACGAAAAAAGAAAGTGATTTTTTTTTCTCGTATTTATTTTCCCCAAAAAATTATTTAATTTTCTATAGAATTCCAATCCAAATTTCATGGAGTTCTGTAAAAACTGGACCACTCCCTCGAACAAGCGGTCACGTGATACTGTATCCGAGCTCACGAATAATGTTAATTCCGGACCGTCGCCTCACCCATTCCCCCATTTTCTTTGTTACCAGAATATTGGGTACCTTTTTTTTACTATCCTGTTGGTGGACCCGATCGGATAATTATTGCGCGAGAATTCCGAAAACCAGGTTTTTGTGAATTCCCCCCAAAAAAATTTATTTGAGAAAATCGAAATAAGTTTTTTGCTACGATCAACGTACCTCAATCGATAGCATGCAGATGGATTAACAAAATATATCAATTTTACAACAATGCAAGATGAAAAATAATCGGCCGCACAGAGGCTCAAACCCGTGACGAACCCAATCGCCTACAAGGCGATCAGGAAACAGTGGAGGATAGTCTATGTCCTCACGATTCCCTCGTTGCACTCAGGGTGGCTGAACCACTCAATTTGTTGCTGACTAATCGACTCATAATTTCAGGTACCTGCTTACCACTAACTAATCTTTCGAAGGCACTACTTGAGGGCTCTGTAGGCATAAGGCCTGTAGTGGCAACTATACACCAATAAAAGGAACTGGTGCCTTCTCATCATAATAATTAATAATATACTGTACTATGTTTTGTGTTTGTGAGATGCAAGAATTCCACAGTAAAATCTCAATAATTGTGCCTCGGTTAATTCATGTGTTCAGGTTGTACAAACAATGCCTTTCCCTGCTCATATTGTGTATCAATTCACTAAAGTTGAGCACCTTGCTAATAATATAATGTTTCTTTTAGCTGTGGTTTCAAGGAATTTTCCACAGCCTTTCAAATCGGATGATTATTATGGGTCCCCTGAATCGCCACTTTCCAAGATGGACGTTATGATGATCGGTAAAAACTTAGAGACCATTCACGTAGAACCATTCTCAAGCACGAAACTGCACAATACAGTACCACTTGTTAGGGATGTTCTATATTAACCAACATGCTAAACCAAACAATTTCCTGTAATAACAAGGCATGTCTGTTAGTACAGTTTAGAATCGCATTTCCCTTTGCATTTTGTTGAGACCAATTTTTATGATTGATTTTGCAGTGGGCCATTAGGAGATGAGAAATTCGAGTATTTGTTATTAAAAATTGGGTTCTTGAAACCAAATTGTCATTTTGTGATTTTCATACGTTTTGACATAACTTTTCTCCGGAATTGGTATAATAATATTCCAAATTGGGTTTAACTTCATAAATTCAATTGTAAAGAGATATCAATGGTTACACTTACATTAATTAATGTAATAAAAAATAATGATAGTATACCAGTAAACTTGAAGAAAATAAATTAAAACCGTACCTAATTATGGTGTTTCCAGTTTCAGTTTTTTCTTTCAAAGTAGTGTTTGTTTAGAATTTAGGTAATAAAAAACAAAATGTGTTTTTTTCTTGAAACTTGAAATGTATAGTAAGTGTAAAAAATTCATATAGCATGTGAGTATTTAACAAACCACATCCTGTACAGACTTTGTGAAAATTTAAAGAATTAAGAATTTGCAACCATAATTCTAAAATAAAAAAATGATGGATCGAGTGGTCTTCATTTTTTATTATTTCTAAAACAAACACTGTACTTAAAAAGAAAAATCTGAAACTGGAAACCCCTTAAATAGGTATGATTTTAATTTATTTTCTTCAAGTTGACTGGTAGACTTAATGTAAATGTAGTACCCTACATAGATTGCACATTTGACCCCTTTCTAAATCTCCGTGTATAGAAGAAAATCAATTGATTTTTTTTTATGTATTTATTCTTTCTAGGCCCACATGCAAAGCTATAGCATATGTTTTTTTTAAGCTACATATCTATTGTACAGAACACATCTTTTAAGTTTTTATATTGATTTGCAAATTACAATATTGCTAATTTGCTCTTTTTAAGTGGAAATAAAACACTTTTTATGCGTTTGTTGATGTATTGTGCCCATCAAAATGTGCTCATGTTGTGTTTAATATTTGTTTTACAGCAATTTCTTTGCATTTGAAACTGCCTCGAATAATTTCCGGATGATCTGCAAAAAATAATAGTCATTGCTTGAAATTACGTAGGCCTACTCTTTAGTACCGGTGATTTATTTGATTTGTTTTTGCTTCTCATATAATATCTGTTGAGCTGAGTTATATTCTTTAATCACTCGCTCTCACCATCATCCAATTGTAGCGCTTGCATTGTGAAGAGAATATATAGGCCTATGGCTACTATGAAGTGATGTTAAGTAGTGCAAAATATAATTGGTAATATTACCACCATAAAAGCCCCTCATATACTGGACCAAAATTAAGTAAATTCATTTTTAAAGTTAGATTGTTTTACCCATCTTTAAATACATACCTAGCACATAGCAATTTTATTAAAATTCTAACCATGTACGATCATAAAATAATATAAATAATAATAAACACAAGACACGAATTAAAGTGAGTCTGTCCGCGTAAGTGCGGGAAATTTGTCACTTTTTGTACCAAGTTTATTTGGACAATTTTATTTCATAATGCATGAACTTGGATAATATTTTCACTGTCAATTATCAAAATGTTATTGAACATCAATTATTGTGAATGATAATATTGATTTTTGTGTCAATCCCTGATATTTATATAAAAATTATCATAGCTAAAGCTTTCTTTGGCCAGCTTTTCCGATTGTCAGTAGATAAAAACTAAGTGCATACTTCAGTTGACTAGTTGGTCATCATACAAGTTGAAATACAATTGAGATAAATTCTGTATTTACTATCTATTCCAAAATATGGCACAAGACTGTTACTTATTTATTGAGTTTTAATTTTATTTTTTATTTTTACTATCATCATTTACATTGTGATTTGGCTGTTACTCATGAGCTCAGATAGGAATATTTGCAAATACATACCGGTACCTAATAAATACAATCCACCTAGTTTATTTTTGACATACAAATACAAGAAACTGACTTGTCACGTAAATGTCGGGAATTAAACTGCAATATTCTACATTGCATTACGTAGCAAATCTTTGATTTGTTTTCTATTCTCTATAGTAGAATGAAGTACTAGAGCACAATGGAAATTAAAGGACCTATAAATTATGAGGTGGACAATAGATATGTTTGGTATTATTACCCTTATATTTCCGCTTGACATCGCTTCATACGTGGCTACCTAGTAGACTGCATATTGCCAACTTGTCCTGGAGCGCATTGTTGAATGTTTCCACCGTGCACAGGCTCACCGGTCGACAGCGAAACCAACGCATCTTCTTCCACGTGCTCAACATCTCAGCTGGAGTTCCCACTTCCTGAACGCCTGCTGCCGATTGGTTCAAACGAGGGATTCAAAAGTCTTGTTGAGAAGGTTGGTTTGTTTCTTGATTCGTACAGGAGTACCCAAAATAGAAAGCAAAGCAACATGTTGTCGAAACACAAAATTTTAGCGTGCATTGAAATATTTGGTCTCCACCAGAGATTTCAATGCCAGATATGGAAAATTGCCCCTTTAAAAAATGCTAGTCCTGCTTTCTGACCCCAAGGCTAACCGAGAACATTCAGTTTCAGTTTGAGGGTCACGAAAAGCATTCTGTATCATCCTTGTTGAAGGACAATGCCAAAAATAAAAACTCGTAAACGTCGGGGGTCCTGTTTGGTTTTTACTTTTTATTGTGAGACGTGGCAGACAGGCAAAGAAAAATGATGATTAAATAGTGTAGTGATGTACAGTAGGCTATATATTATGTGTGTATAGTGATGATTAAATTTTTTTTATATTATTTAACGTACATAAATAAAATAATATTTATTTACAAAGATAACAAAAAAATATTGAAGTAAATAACACAAAATGTAGTTGCACTCATGTAAAATTTATTTGCACATTTACATTTTTGCCTTTGTAATGTAATATAATTTTAATGTTTGTTTTTCATACTCGCTACTTCTTTATTACTACTAGGTATGCCTACTCAGATTTTTACAATCCCCACCAGGCACCAACAAAATCTTCTCTTTTATACAGACAAATGTGTTGCACAGTACAGTATGTTTTCAAATCTACTTTATAGTCATCTACTGTTTGAAGTTTCTTTTAGTTACGCTTGCAAGTTATTGAACATGTTCTAACCTAAATGGTCGGGTGCTTTAGGTGAAGCTGTCGATTGGCCTGCCCTCCGCAATTTCCTCCGTTTCCGCCGCCCAGCGCCCCACTGAACTCGACCCACGACTCCGCGCTTCTTACCCCAAGCAAGACAGCTTCGACCGGATGGACGCCAAGGTGAGATGATGGTCTGTAGTCACGGGGATTAACCATAAGTGCTCGGAAGTGCCAACTTAATAAATAGAAAATACAATCTTAACACCTTAACGTTTTTGCCGCTAGGTGCCCTTAAGCCGTTTTTGCCATAACAGGAGGAGTGTGTCCGCTGTGAACTACGTATATCATCATTTTAAAAATCAACTTCCATGGTATTTTTATTTTAGTTCTGTAAAGTGCTCAGTGCTGCTATTTAACAGGAAAAACTGAGTAAATACAGTAATAGTTAGCTGACTCTTACAAACATCGCTTGTCCTCAGTGTGCCTCCCCCAGCATGGCTCACGATGATCCGTACCCCAGCCGCGGTGCCAGCCCCAGGCGGCTGATCAAACAGACAGCGCTCGACTCTTCCCCGCCGCAGATCCACGGAGACGGAGACGAACACTCTGCCTTCTACCGCGGGGTGCATCACGAGCGCAAGCCCCCCACCCCCGCGGTCAACCGCAATGAGGACCACTCCCGCAACCACAGCCAGAAGCACCAACCACCCAAGAAGACTGGTGCGTAATGCATAATTATTAGAAGTATGTGTAAAGAGCCGTTTTAAACCAATTTTATAACACTTTGATTTTCAAATGCATCATTTAAAAAAGTTTTGAAATATCGATGTCAGCATTTTTTAGTGAGTGAATTGTTAAAATGTTGTTTCTCTCTCCAAAATCGGCGTGATTGGGTTATAACTTTAACGAGTTACTTTGTACATATGAATATTACACGTATTGTGCTCTTGTAATGCTACTATGCAGTACTTATTATTGTCTGCACAACATATTTTATCCTCAATCTACTGTATTATTGACAATATTTTTTTTATTATCGAGAGGTGATATGACTATGACTATACAATTGGGCTGTAGACGTGTATATTTTTACTAAGGAACTCCAAAGTAACTAAAACATATTATGCTAATATCATGTACTGATTAACTCAAGTCCATAATAATATAATAATAATAATAATAATAATAATAATAATAATAATATATAATAATAATTAATAATGAATAATAATGCTCATTGTAAAGTCCAATTATTTATTTATATTTTTTGGGAATCATATCAGTTAACGGCACCATTAACATGAGTTCTCAACAGGTGGTGTATTCTCGATGGGCCAGCACTTGCTCTCAGACTACCCTCGTCGCCCTGGTTCATGGTGCGGCCTCAGAAGCAGCCCCTGCTAGACCCCGCCACGCAACAAGCCTGCACGCTGAGATCGATCTGAGCAGAGCTCGTTTAGGGTCGGAGAGGAGTGCATCTATCAGAGGTGTACAAACCTTTCAGTTGCAATTATCAACACACCTGAGCGCGTGCACTTGAGTTGCGCCAACTTCAGCACCTCCCCTCTTTTAAATACCGAACTGGGTAGTTTTAGGATCTGTTTCCCACAGTTCTTCCTTTATATAGTGAGACATATTGTTATGAGTGCCCCACTGAAACGAGGGATATATATTTTCAGAACTATCATTAAATACATTACTGAACGTTAATAACGATAAATCATTTGGAACTAACCGAACTTTCATAAAAAAGGTCTGTATTTAAGAATAACTCAATACTGTACCACCAGTTGGAATACCAGGCATAGTAAACTTTATTGCTATTTTTACATAGCAGCTAACTAACGTATGTATTGGTCCCAGTATCGATCAATATGAGTTGTACTGTATATATGTACTCTAAGCACCTATTACAATCAATGTTTCTGATACAGATGCTCCGACTGTGGGCTACCAAAGAAGAGTACAGCGACGAAGAGTTGGGGTTGTGCATCATCATCTTGGGGCATTTTCGTTCATCGCGAACCGCGTTGGCTGCCCACTGTTGCCGGAGATACTAGCACTGTCTCCACGTAAGTGTTGTACTCCAATGCACTTTTACAAAACCATTATGTTTTATTTATTTCTTTTTCTTTTTTTATGTCTATCCTATTCAGTTATAAAAAATGATTTAAAAAGGAGGACAACCTAAATAAAATCTAATGATTAGTGGATTGGCTTTTTCCTTTGGGCTTTATGTATTTACTATTTATTATTTTTTAATGTTAATCAATGTTTTCAATTTGTGTTAGTACTAGTCTTAATCGTAAAAAAATTTCTTAGTCTTTTGAAAGACGTTTTTTAATTATGGGGTCCTATGAATTAAAATCACATGTAGGCCCTATGTACACCAAGAAAAAGAAAGTTTGAAAGATGGTACTGAAGTGGAGATTATACTAACGGGGAGCCAACATTTTTATGAGGACAATAAATACAACATACAAAACAGAGCTGGCTTATTTTTATGTTAAGTTGTTAAAGGGGTATTTAACCGCTTAACTAAAAAAATATATTTCATTCAGGCTAACTAGTAATGAATTTAGCAATCAACAGAAAAAAATTTTTGGGGGCCCCCATGACCTCCAAAAAATTGTCAAACATGACATTTTTCGAGCTAGGTCCCATCGGCAAAAATCCCATAAGAAATAACATGGGGACGATCTTTATGCCCGTGACCTTGGAGTATTTTTATCCAAAAAAAAATTGGCCATTATTGACGTACCGACAGCCTTTTCTGTAAATTTTTTATATTTGTTTTGGTAATTTGGGCAAGTAGTTCGGTCAAAATATGCTGAATACCAAAATGGGGTGTGATTTTGGAATGCATATTTTTGCGTGTTGAGGGGATTTTAGGCACAGTTTCAAGACACGATGTTTATAAAGGGGCATTTTAGATTGGTAAATATGCTATAGTATCTATGTGGACCAAAAAAGAAGGAGGTTAAAGCCGATTTAGGAAAAATTTTTCCAAAACACCAATTTTCGCCAATTCTGGATCAAAAATATCAAAAAATTCGTGTTAAATCACAGTTACAAGAAAATAATTTTTTAAACGGTCATTTAAGTGTAGTATTGTGCTATAGATCACGTGGTAAAAATAATTTGGGGTTTGTACCCCCTTTAAACAAAACTGACTTCCCCACCCACCCACTCACTCATTCAGCAGCAAAGGGCAGCTGCAAAACCCACTTCCCTTTACTTTAAAAAAATTTTATGATGATTGAAAAAGATCAATATTTTTACTTTTCTTTTTTTTTCTTTTGAGTATTGAAAAGATGGATCTAAGAAATTTAGTTCTCAGTATTGCAGTAAACCCAACGTACCCTTGGCAGACCGAGTCCAAAATCTCCGGGGCCGGCGGCGAAATGAGTGTTGCACATCAATTCCTGCCTCGTCTTGCTCAGTTGGCCCCCAAGGGTATTTTTGTGAAAATGTTCCTCACACATTTGATGGTGATGTTACTATAAATTATAATAATATCATACATTTTATTTTTCTTTAAAAATTTTTGAACTAATGTATTTTGATTTGTTGAATTTTATTCATTGTTAAGATCGGGGGTTGAAAAAGGGGTGTAAAAAATTTTAAAAAAATAAAAGATGTCCAGTATTGCCTAAAAAGTAACATTGTCGACAAACTTCTATTTAGAGATGGAAAAAACCCCATTTGAAAACGCAAATTTTGCAAAATCTCATTAGGCTATAGCGCGAAAAAACGAACAAAATTATGAAACTGTAAAAAAGGGGAATTAACTTCCGGAAATTTAACCTTTAAGTGTGAAAAATGCACACTTAAAGTGGTGGAGGTGCCGGTGCGGAAATTTTCGCAATTTTGGTGGAGGGGCCGTCCCGATGAACATTACTCTGGGGCAGAGGGTATAGTAAACAGACGACAACAAACATCGTTCCGTGACGTCAAGGGTGGAAAGTACATGGGCTCCGCGGAATAGACCGCCAAAATAATCGCGTATCAAGGTTTCCGGGAATAGTCACCCCAAAAAAACGGGGCGTACAAATTTTGTTTTTCTTGGGAATTGATTCTGAATCTTTCTTTGGTCACAATGATCGATTTAACTTTTTTAAGCGATTCATCACTATTAGGGGGGCCCTTTTTTTTTTTTTTTTTTTTTTTTTTTGTAACGTTTGATTTTATTTAAAACATCCAGAAATTAAAAAAGTCCGCCCGACCGGGGCGGGGAGTGCTTCCCCATCAACCAAATCAGAAATAAATTGATTGGGTTTTTTTACTTAATTGGGTTTTTTTTTTTTATACACCATTTTTTCACCCTTGTATTGTAACTTTATTGTTCTTCAGTTTACTAGTCTTTTTTATCAGTTGGAAAAGAAACTAAAATTTTAAATTATACAGGTTTCAATTGAAAAATCGCACCCATTTCGGCTTCATAGTTTTCATACTATTTTATAAGATGATGCAGAGGGTTCACCCGGGCCCAAAAAAAATAGGAAATTAAGCCAAAAAAAAAAGAAAAAAAAAGTAATAGGGAA
>JAMZAV010010362.1:0-22101 GCA_024449915.1 Sweltsa coloradensis
TTTAGTCTAGGATCCCCTTAAATGATTTTGAGCATGTTTCAAGCATTTTTCACCAGAAGGATATCGAACCCAATAAATTTGCATTGTGTCAGTACCTAAATCCCCTCGATTGTGAATTTTCAGTTCACATCACGTCATGACGGCTGGGTAACACCTCGAAATCACCCCACTCTGCTTGGTGTATAAGGTGCTTGAGTGTGTAGCGCACCGCGGCTTGGCTGCGGCGCCCTAACGGGCACCTAGATTATTCATAAGAGTACGGAATTACCTACTTTTGATAATTTTGGTTTTTTTCCGGTACCCGTTAACCAATTTTGCTTTCCATATTCAAAAGTGATAAGAATGAGAGATATCAAAATGAATTCCACGTTTGAAACATCTCAGTTGTAGCGTTTTCTTTGAATGATTCATTTCTTAAAGTTCAGATATGTTTTTTTGTCATTTTTGGGCCCATGGTCATCCCAAATTTAGCCCCTTTGTGTTTTGGACGCAAGATATTTATAATGGTTAATAGCATGTAAAATTTCAAGTTTGTACAAATTACCACGCCTTGGTAATTACGCGTTTTGATTATCATCCAAATTTTTTATTTTCTCCGGTCCCTGTTACCCGATTTTGGTTTTGAAAGCAAAAGGCACTGCGTCTGAAATACACCTAAGTGTGGTCCAAGTTTCATAGTTCTAAGATTTACCGTTTTCTCTGTAGGCTAAAGAACTCTCCGCGGAGAACTCCTAGCCACCCACCCACCCACCAGCTTTAAGGAATTTGACGATGTTTGAGAGCCTTTTTTTAACACAGAACGAGTTGTCGGATCGGGTTGATTTTTTTTTGTATGTCATGGACCACATACCAGGTCATATACCGAGTTTCAAGATTGTAACTCTTTCGGGGCGGCGTGTGCAGATAGCTGAAAACCCCCCAACTCTGGTAGGTGTATATAGGGCCGGAGTTCGGTGTCGCCTAGCAGCCGCATTCGCTTGTCTGCCGGGCGACGACCGTCGCCCTAGATAAAACATTTAGTCCCCCCCCCCATGCCTCTCGCGAAAGTGTGGGCATACTCCGCTAGAGCCCAAAATCCAATATGGCTGCCATTTGCCACGTCTGACACTATCTTTGCAAGGGTTTAGCCTAAAGTATCGCGTAGTAAGTGGTTTATATGGTTTTGGGGGTCGAGGAATTCGCATCTGAAGTCGGTTTGGCGATAAGAACATTTAAAAAAAAAAATCGAATCCAAGATAGCCGTCGATTTGCAGCTTGAAATACCCCGTTTCTCGAAATCGTAGTAGAACTTTCATATAAGACTCAAATGAAAGCCCTGTTTATAAAATTTTGAAAAATTTGACAGTAGAACTATGACAAATTTTGCACGAAGCACTACAATCATTAGTGCACTCCCTATATGCACCATTACTGTTCGTCCGAATCTGTTGACTCTCCACACTCACTCCTCTCATCATCATTGCCACTATCTTCACCACTATCATTTGGACAACCACAAGTTTTGAGCTGCTGGGGCAAGGGGGTTTAGGGTGTGGCGCACTGGTCGGCAATTCCCATTTAGAATTTCCCAGTCGTGACCAATGGGGACGGATGCTTTAGCAGCTCGTAATGGAGCTGGCAATACGCAATGTTATTCGTCCTTTGCACATGGAGATCCAACGAGTCGTCGTCAGGTGGGAGTCGAATCGTACTCTGTTCTTCATTTTGTGCCACTTGGAAGCTCCGGCTTGCGCGCAGGTAGTATCTGCACTTTCAGCATAGACCTTTCAGAGGACAAATGCCTTCAAGTTTTCACTGCACCTGATTTGATTTTGTACTTGCTATTTGGTTTGCCTTTGTAAGGTGGTTAGTTTGTTTATATTTTTATTGTGTTGCTGATGTTTTGTTTTTATTGTTTTATACCAACTCTTCTTGAAAATGGAAGCCTAGTCTTCTGAAACGTTGAAGTTTTAATTAAATATTCGTTTTAAACATTCAATATATAGCGTGATTATTTCCGTAAAGTGTAACATAACATAAACCATGAATCACGAAAGCCTACAACAGAACATATATATATATGACATAATGAAATTCTTTCGAGTTATATATATATAATATATACACATATATATATTTTTTCAGGTACATGTGTGAAAAAATCTATGAAAGATACGTCTGCAAATTGGCACATGCATAGATGAATAGAATTTAAAAAAACGATGGATTTACTTATTTTTGTTCTTTTTCTGTTTTATTGTCAGGGATATGTTACGCAACAATGGAATTTCTATTGTTACAATAAAAAAATTATTATTATTATTAAAAAAAAATTTAAAACCAAATACCAAAAAACTAATTCCATCATCCTTTGCTAAATATTATTGGGAATAATCCTACAAATTTTTTCGTAAATTTTTTTAAAACTGTCCAACATATAGGTACCTTAGAATTGTTCATGCATTTCTCAATTTTAAGTATACGGTAACCAAAATTTTTTTTTTTTTTTTTTTTTACAAATCAACTCTTTGTGAACATGTTTGCCAAGTTTTATAAGTAACAATTAATAATAACAGGCTAGGTTCATGATGCAATCAATGTCTGCACTATTGGAAGCATCTCCCAGTCTAATATGCTCACATGTCAAACTGGCGGCCATCTTTAAAAATATTTTTACGATTAATCGCCCCCATGTAATGAACATGCAAACTCACCCATTCAAGATGGCTTCCAAAGGTTATTGTGAATCATCGTTTAAACATTATTGAAGTCTTTCCTGCTTCTATCCTAATAAGAAGCCTTAGAACACAAGTTTGAATTAAAATAACATTATTAAACGAAGGAGCGGAGCGACTGAGTGTCTCCATTCAACTCAAACGGCTATCATTCTGTGATTCTGTCTGTCTGTACGTCGAAAATCAGCCGAACCGCTGAATCAGATTGCGCTGAAATTTTAAACAGACATCCGGCACGAGTTTACTGAGAACTGTTAACAAAATCAGCTAGATCCATTGCGATTTAATCCCTGATCCTGACGGAGGGTTGGGGTTCGATACCCGTTAGTTTTGAACTTTTTTTATAGTTTTACACCTACATATTATTTTTGAGGAAGTGAAATGGGAAATAAAAATTAGGTGATTTTTGTTTTATCTTGGAAATTTGTTAATGTTTCACTCTAATACGTTTTTGAACACGATTCGCATTTTGAATGTTCAATTTAAAATAGGAAAACGCCAAAGCCGATATTAAACGAGTGTGTGAGCCAAGTGTTGAGTACGCTGGAACATCGCCTTTTCTCCCATATACCTAAGGCACGATCTATCCCAGTATGGGGAATGATACCGGGTACTATACACATGGCTCACTCACTCGTTTAACAACCACTTTGGCGTTTCCCTAGTTATATATTATGATTCGGGAAGTCCAATTCATTTAAGAGGATGGGATATAGTGGGTTACCCAAATGTATGATTTAGGGTTCCCGCTCGATTTTCGTGATGGAGCAACGCCGCATATTCCAAATAGTAAAATACAATTTTAGATTGATAATTTTTTTAGGTGTCACTTTTCTACCCCTTGCAGAGGGTGAGGGTGGAGGGGGTTTGTGACTACTTTAATTAAAATTTGATTTTTTCTTGGAAATGATTAAAACTTTATTATTTTACTAAAAACACATTGCCGAGTTTGAAAAAAAATACAAAAAGTAAAATTTGTGCCGCCATCTTGAAAAAATAATCACTTTTTTGACATGTTATCAAATAGTGAGAAATTCATAATGCTGATGAAAATATTTAATCAAATAACATGAAATGGTAAGTTTCCTTAAAGTAAAACATTAAAAAGTTTACAAATCGGTTGATAAATGCTCGTTCCACAGACATTTTATTGAAGGCACCTGTTGCTTAGCCAATTAGGTTATTGTTAAAAGTCACCTGCCACATACCGATTTCGGATTGGAGAGTTTGCAAATTAATTCCTATAGACCAAACATTTGTTGATATACTAAAATAAGCCTGCAGTATTATCCAAACTGTATTTTTTTACAAGTAAAACTAAGTTTTCTAGTTTTACCGGAATTCTGTTTTTTCAAAATTTGGTGTTTTCTAAAAAAAAAAAATCGAAAGCTATGTAGGTAGCATTTTTTAAATAAAACTTTGAACTGCATTTTTAATGTAGGGTTTTCTACCGCGTTTTTAGTTGCGTTGACGGATGAGCCAATTTCGTTTATGATCCATATTTAAGACTGTTGGATGCACTCGAGCAAACGAGACTTTGACGCAGAATGCAGAGGTTTAGACAGGATCACTTGCATTGAAGCTCTATCGTTTGTCCTATCGGGTTGTGGTTTGCATTAAAATGTTAAGTAAGAATGTGTGTATGGCGCGATCGGAGCACATTGCTTACTTTTTTTTAGTAACTAACCGTAATTATCTCACTAAATAGGTAATTTGTAGTTATGTCCCAAGCTTGCAAAGGGATTTTTTTTTAATGTTGAAATGTGCTCTGATCGCGCCATGCGATCATCCTTTATAAACAACATCCCAAAAATTCAAATTGATTGCGTGAAAATTGGACGTCGTAAAAGTGATCCAGACTGTATGTAAAATTAGCTGAATTTGCCGATCAAGCAAATTTCTAAATATACATTTAAATGTAGAATGTTAAAAATTGTATAATACTAGTTAATTTTCAAGATGGTCCTTTTTCATACTTATATAAGTAATCCGTCTGGGCCCGGGGTAGAATTGGCCTAGAGAAGAAAAAGTAGTAGCTAGTAAGAGCGGAGTATATTACTCTCCGAAACTAGAGGCGAGCTCTGGCAATCGTCGTCGGGGACACCTGCCCTTTCCCTTGACGACCTCCCCGACGACGATGACAATACACAACGAACGATGACGATGACAAAGACGACGACCGCGACGTGAGAACCCCCCTTTCCTACCAGTACCCGTGGCTGGTTCTGACCAGCATGTGCCTCTCCTCCCCATATCCCCTAGGCTAGAGTGGTGCATTATGATCTTACGGTTGGCGCCCCTTGACCCAAATAATCCATTAATACTCTTATAGATCATTATTAGATACATATATGAAAACGGTTCAATGGCAATTGCACACGCACATTTCACTAGTTCCATCACCCCTTCAAGTGCCCGTAGAAGATTTGTTACTGGCACCTAGTAATTACTTTCTAATTTCCAACAGCAATATTCATGGCGAGGGGGGGGGGAATTCCTGGTTGTATTTGTCGCTATCGCTAGCCCATACGCTACACTGAAGTTGTAAAAATAAAAAGGGTACAATGCAGCTCTTGTTGGTGATAATTTTTCTGTGTGACACCCTTGCCATTAAACATACACCATCAATGACATTACCGGTTGCACTTTTGAGTGACTGGTAAAAAGCTCGACAAACAAAGATTTATAATAACTTTACAGCCCCAGATGTGTTTATATAATTATTGCAGAAATGAAATTAGTAGGAGGAGTATAGAGGTGTAGTTAGGCTTGACAAAATCAGGAGCAAAGAAATTAGGAAGAGAGTTGGGAGTTGACAAGTTTTTGTTCAAAATAGGAAGAGAAAGATTGAGATGGTATGGACGTATGAGAGAATTGGACAAAAGAGAATACCGTGAGCAGAATTTGAAAGTGGATATATGAACATAAATAAGAAGACCTGGTACACCAAGAAGAAGTGGAAGGACCAAATAATAAATAATGTTGAAGAGAAAGGTGAGTGTTGGGAAGAAATAGCAGCAGAACGCCTGTTGAAGGACAGAAGGAAAAGGCGTGAGATGGTGGTAAGAAGCAGAGAAGAAGAGGACGATATTGAAGGAGAAGATGAAATGGAAGATGAAGAAATTGAAGGAGAAGAGAACATGACAGGCCTGGCAAGCCGGTGATAATAAACCCTTTGTGCCCTGGAAAATCTGGTGGTTAGCCATCCCCTGACCCGGCTTATGTTGGAAGCAGGTGTAAGAAATATATATATATATATATATTTACTATTGCAATATTACTATTCGAGACGATGGATGGTGATATATGGGGGTGAACAATTTTACAAATTTAAAACCAATGCCTTCTGCGGGATTCAAACCCACGTTCTTCAAGTGATATACGCTGTGGGCCAGCGCCCCAATCGTATTATAGTTACCGCAGGCGGCTTCAAGCCATTGATTCACTGTTGTATTACATACATTATATTTATTGATATTTTCCCGCGTATTTAATAAAAAGCGCGTAAAGGTAGCCTATTGTTACTTACTTCCAATTGGAAGCAATAACTTAACTAGGAAAACGCTTAAGTCCCGCCGCGTTGATGGATGAGCTTTTTTGTAAGTTTTTAGTTTGCGTAGGACCACTTTTCCTTTGCAAGTGCTTTGTGAAAGCATTATAGGTGATTGTTGTCAAGTTTCTATTGTTACTTGTTAATTGTTATAATAAACCAAAAAAAAACTCATATTAAAAGCTTTATTTCTATGGATTCTGGCTAACTTTTTCAACTTTTTCTTTCAAAAGGTACTACATCATCAAAACCTTAATGTCCATGTATAATATGAACGTTGTAGTCCCACCCGTTTGGTCAGAATTGGCCCAAATGGCACGAAAATATCGCACAAAAAATCGAAAAAAATCGTAAAAGTACGATATTCATGAGAAATATTTCTTCTATTGTACCCAAAAACAATACAGTTCTAAGTTCAGAGATTTCGAAGGTCCCCTCTAATTTTCATCAAGATCGGATATGCCGTTTTTACGTAGAGAGCGAAAAAACAGACAAAAAAACAAACAAAAAAAACACCCGAGCCAAATTTTTTAGGGGTCAGTGAAATTGAAGTCTTCGCTTCGCTCATCCAATTAATATGGATATGGATTTTTATATACAACGTCTATCCTATTAATAACTAATTTGCAATGTAGGACAAAACGGCGCTCGTGTTCGTTTCAGCATGTGATTACTATTAAAAATCCATGGTTTGACTATGGTTTAACCATGATTTTAAATATGGTTTGATGCCAAGAAAACCACTGCCTTCTACACATGAATGTTTCAGTATTTCCCAGTTGAATAGTTGTGTAAATTATGCCACTACCATCTGAAAATATTCGTTCGTGATTTTTTAAGTGAAAATACTCAAAACAGGGATGTCATGATTACATGTAAATATCAACATAAAAAGTGTAAATATCAACCGATTTTTAAAATTTCAATTTTTTTTATTTAAACAAACATTAAAGAACGTAATTAAATTTATTTTAAAATTTTAAAATTTTACTGCAGTTTACACTGGTAAATAATGTCGAAAATGTGAGATTTTTTTCCAAGATGGCGTCTTTTTTCGAACTTCTAGTATTTTTTTTTTAAACTCAGCATTGTGTTGTTAGTAAATCTACGAATTTTTAAAGAAATTCATGGTTTAGTTTTGTGTCTATGGTAATAATCACAAAACCCTCCACCCCCACCCCCTGCAGGGGGTGGGGGGGTGACACCTAAAATTTTTTATCAATCTAAATGTATAATTAACAATTTGGTAAAGTGTTGTTGCTCCATCACAAAAATCGAGCGGGAAACGTTTGGGTTACCTACTAATAGTCGCAAAATTAAAACCACGCGAAATTACAGTTTTTCGTGATATCTCGAGAACGATGCAAAATATCGAAAAACTGATTGTAGGCAGCCTGTGGTTTTGGGAGAACTATAGCATGTACGAAAACATATTGTAATGTTATGGTAATTAAGTTTTTTATTTGATATATTTAATTAATTAAATGCATTTATTATACAAACCGCGCCGATTATTATATTGAATATTTTTTCTTGCATTATATTGCTCTAACAAAACCACATGGCTGTCTGCAATCAGTTTTTAGATATTTTGCATCGCTCTCGAGATATCACGAAAAAACTGTAATTTCGCGTGATTTTAATTCGCTACTATCCCATCCTCTTAAGTATTTCCAAGGTAAATAACTTTTCGTGTTCCTTTTCCTCATCGTTGGATGGAAAAATAGCAAAACTCTCTGGAATGAGAACTTTGAGTAGGAGTTTATATGGTTCTACGGCACACAAGCTCACTTTGCACTACACGAGTTTTTACATTCGCTCAATAAGTCAGATTGCAATTGAGAATCTTATAATGATAATCTATCGAAAAGTAACCTCCAGTATGATTTTATCGAGGATATACATTATTAAACGAGGGAGCGGAGCGACCGAGTGTCTCCATTCAACTCGAACCGCTCTCATTCTGTGATTCTGTGTGTCTGTGTGTCTGTCTGTTCGTCGAAAATCAGCCAAAACCGCTTTACAGATTGGGCTGAAATTTTAAACAGACAGCCGGTACGAGTTGACTGAGAACTGCTTACCAAATCAGCTAGATCCATTGCGATTTAATCATACATCTAAATAAAAATGTGATTTTTAAAATATCGATAGCATTTGTTTAGCAGCAGCTAGCGGGACGATAATTACGTGGCTTGCATGGCCTATTGGTAAGCATTTAGCCTATCTCACGGAGAGTTGGGGTTCGATACCCGTTAGCTCGAATTTTTTTTATATTTTACACCCACATATTATTTTTGAGGGGTGTTAAATAGGAAATTAAACTAAGGTGATTTTGTTTTTTCTTGGAAATTTGCTAATGTTTCACTCGAAAACGATTTGAACACGATTCGTATTTCAAATGTTCAATTTAAATAACTAGGGAAACGCCAAAGTCGTTGTTAAACGAGTGAGTGATCCATTTTTTAGTACCCGGTATCGTTCCTCATACTGGGCTAGATCCATAGGTATAGGGGAGGAAAGGGGATGTTCCCGGGTTCTCAACACTTGGCTCACTCACTCACTCGTTTAACAAGGATTTTGGCGTGTCCCTAGTTAAACGAGGGAGCGGATGACTGAGTGTCTCCATTCAACTCAAACGGCTCTCATTCTGTGATTCTGTGTGTCTGTCTGTCTGTCCGTCTGTCTGTCTGTACGTCGAAAATCAGACGAGCCGCTGAACAGATTGCGCTGAAATTTTAAACAGACATCCGGTACAAGTTTACTGAGAACTGTTAACAAAATCAGCTAGATCCATTGCGGTTTAATCCTACAATGAACAAAAATGTGATTTTTTTAAAATATCGATAGCATTGTTTAGTAGCAGCTAGCGGGACGTAATCCATGTGGCTAGCATAGCCTAGTGGTGAGCATGTAGCCTACCGCATTGAGGGTTAGGGTTCGATACCCGTTAGGTCAAACTTTTTTATATTTTTACACCAAAAATTACACCCACATATTTGTGGGTTTAACTAGGGAAACGCCAAAGTCGTTGTTAAACGAGTGAGTGAGCCATGTGTTGAGTACCCGGGAACAACCCCTTTCCTCCCCTATAAGGTACCTAAGGCTGGATCTGGCCCAGTATGGGGAATGATACCGGGTACTATACACATGGCTCACTCATTCGTCTAACAACGACTTTGGCGTTTCCCTAGTTATTTAAATTGAACATTCAAAATGGGAATCGTGTTCAAAACGTATTAGCATTGAGTAGGTTCTATTCTCAAACGTATTAGCGTGAAACATCAACAAATTTTCAAGATAAAACAAAATCACCTAATTTTTATTCCCCATTTAACACCCCTCAAAAATAATATGTGGGTGTAAAAATATAAAAAAGTTCTAACCAATGGGTATCGAACCCCGATCTTCCGTGCGGTAGGCTAAATGAATTACCACTATGCCATGCTAGCCACGCACATCTCGTCCCGCTAGCTGCTACTCAACAAATAATATCGATATTTTAAAAAATCACATATTTATTTATTGTAGGCTTAAATCGCAGTGGATCTTGCTGATTTTGTTAACAGTTCTCAGTTAACTCGTACCGGACGTCTGTTTAAAATTTCATCGAAATCTGTTCAGCGGTTCGGCTAATTTTCGACGTACAGACAGACAGACAGACAGAATCACAGATTGAGAGCCGTTTGAGTTGAATAAAGACACTCGGTCGCTCCGCTCCCTCGTTTAATAATGTTATTTTAATTCAAACTTGTGTTCTAAGGCTTCTTATTAGGATAGAAGCAGGAAAGACTTCAATAATGTTTAAACGATGATTCACAATAACCTTTACTGTTGTGTGTCCTAAAACCCCACTAACTAAACTGAACAATAAAGAAGAGAGAAGTAGATGGTTGATTGTAGCCGATAAAGTTTAACAAAACCCCAAACATCGTTTTCAATCATATCATACTTCACACGCTTGTTAATAAAGAAGAATCAATCAATGAGATTGAAGGCGTATTTCTCAACAAATTCTTCTATTTTGAATTTAAAAAATCGTGAATTTTCCGTTATTTACATAATTTTTGTGAACTTCGGAAGTTTATTCAGACAAAAAGTGTTTTTTTAAAGGTAAATATTTAGTTTTCTCGTGATTTCTTGTGATAAGCTACATCTTCATACTACTTTACTGTTGTACAATTGTTAGTGAGTCGGGGCTCGACGTTTTTAATTGGTTTTAAGCCACTTTTGATAAAACTAACTTAGCATGGGACATGTTATTTTCATTTTTAACAATGGAGAATGTGTTTCACATTTTTAACTTCTTTGCATGAAGATATTCTACTATTCTACTTCTAAATCTGGTGAATTGTGAATTGAAGGATGATGGCTTCTGGATTGCGTGTCCGTATTCTCCGGTTATTTGTGACATTTCTCGCTGTAAATAGATGTATTACAGTGAGTAAACAGTGAAACTGTGATCGTTTATTTGTGAGTGACATTATGAGTCGTGTTACATTTGCGGAGGAGGCGTTAATAATTAACAATGTCAATTTGTCTTCTTGGCTGCTTGTCCACATGGAATTACAAAATACGGCAAAATATAGACAAGTACATATGCCACATAGTGTGCAAAGTTTAACTATTCGTCGTAAACGGTTGGCAACATCTTCCGTTTTAAGAGTTCCAGAAAACATACTCAGCCTTGCCTTAATGTTACTACTTCTGTGTGGTGATGTAGCCCTTAATCCTGGACCTATGTCAAATACTATCGGGTCAATTAATAAATGTTTTATGTGCGAATCTAAGGGCCGCAAAAACCAGTTATTTGTGAAATGTGACTCGTGTACAAACATGGCGCATCGATCTTGTGTAAACATAAAACATCGGTGTACAAGAGAATAACGAGTGGAGTGAGTAAATGGACTTGTTGGCCCTGCTCACTACCAGCCTTCTCGAACTCCTTGTTTAGTACTGAGAGTGATTCACAACTTTCATTCTCTAGTGACCAGGACACGGTAAATAATAAACAGTTGACATTGTTATCTTTCAATGCCAGAAGTTTAAAAAACCCCAAGCGAAAACCAGACATTGAGGCCTGGATGGTTTCTCATAACCCTGCAATAATTGCCGTGTGCGAAACCTGGCTTGACGACTCAATTGGTGATGGTGAAGTAATTCCAGAAGGATGCACTGTCTTTAGGAAGGATCGTACCACTTCGTCTCATGGGGGCGTTTTGCTTGCAATTCGTCCAGAATATTCACCAGTTAGAAACAGGATTCTGGAAACGGAGCTAGCGGAAATTGTGTGGGCTGAAGTAACTATTGGTTCTGACAAGGTACTGATTGGATCAGCTTACCGAGCACCTAATGCATCAAAGGCAGTAAATGATAGTTTACTATCCTCATTGCGCTTGGCACAAGATTTGCAAGATGACTACAAAGCAGTTGTCCTTACAGGGGACTTTAACCTTGACATTACCTGGTCTTTAGGCAATGCAGCCACCCCTAACAACACTCTTGCTAACCATTTCCTTACCACTTTTCTACAATCCCTTGAACAGCTGGTTCCTGAAGCTACTCGGATAGTAAATGGCTCACGAAGATTAATAGACCTTCTATGCAACAACCCTTCAGTGTTAACTTTGACTGAAGTCATACCTGGAGTTAGCGATCACTTGGCCATAAAATCGCAATTGACAATTCCTACATTCAAGCATAAGAAACTAACCAAGACTGTTCTTAACTTCAAAAATGCCAATTGGGATGCACTAAAAGACGATTTTCAAGCAAAAACTACCAACCGTTATTGATAATGAAACCATTGAAGAAGTGTGGCGGAATTGGACTTCTACGTTCTGGAAAGCAGTGCATGAACACATTCCCAGTTTTAAAGTGAACCGCCGCCGACGTGCTCCTTGGATCTCAGAAGATATTGTACGGGCTCTAAGGAAACGTGACTCACTTTACAGGGCGTGGAAAAAAAAATACCATCTGACGTAAATTGGGAAAAATATAGAATCTTGAGAAACAAAACTAAATTATTGATAAGGAACTCGCATAATAAGCATGTTTGGGACTTAGGGGAAAAGAAAGATAATGGCAAAGAAATTTGGCGCTACATCCATGCAAAACATGGCAGCTCGGCTCCCCAAACTTTCATTCATAAGGGAAAACAAATATCAAAGCCAGAAGATATTGCTAACGCTTTCAGCAATTCATTTAAAGATAATTTCTCCATACCCACCAGTGACAAAGACATCCGCCCACCAACAAAGCTCGATCAAAGTACTTTACCACTAAAAGATCTGTACTTCTCTTCTCAAGAAACTGTCATAAGTCTCCAAAGAATACGACCCAACGCAGCCACCGGTCCTGATGGTATCCCCGCTCGAATCCTCCAAAACTGTGCAGTTTCACTAGCTCCATCTCTGTCTGCGCTTTTCAACCACTCATTGAGTACCGGATCACTTCCCGAGCAATGGAAAACTGCAGACGTTGTGCCAGTATTTAAATCAGGCAAGCGGGAAGACACCGCCAATTATCGGCCAATATCGCTTACCTCGGTAGTTGGAAAAGCCCTCGAGTTCCTGGTGGCGAAGGCTGTTTTACGGCATTTGTATGAGGCAGGAGTAGTCAACCACAACCAGCATGGATTCTTACCGCGACGATCAACGACGACAATGCTTACAAAAGTCATAGTAGATTGGCAAAAACAACTAGACTCTCCACAGGTCAAGCAAATTGATGTTATATGTCTTGACTGGTCAAAGCATTCGACCGTGTTCCACATAGAAGACTACTAGATAAACTGGAAGGCTACCAGGTTAAAGGGAAGTTATTGCAATGGTTTCACTGTTACTTAAATGGGCGTACTCAAACGACTGTCTTCGGTGGTGCCAGATCTGGTAAGATTAATGTGACATCAGGCATCCCTCAAGGTTCGTCAATTGGACCACTCCTATTTAATGTATTTATGTTTGACATACCAAACACTGTCAAGTCTGACCTGGTACAGTATGCGGATGACAGTACACTTTACAGGCCAATCTATGGACCAGAAGATTGCACCATACTTCAAGAAGATTTGGCTAATTTGGAGGTATGGTGTAGCGTTAACCAAATGGACTTTAATGCTCTTAAAACAATAGTGATCCGCTTGGCACTAACTTCTGCCAAAATCGCAAGCAATTATTACTTGAATGGTAGGTTGCTTAAAAACCTGTGACAGCGCAAAAGTCCTTGGGTTGACTATAGCTAGTAATCTCAAATGGAACGTCCATACGACTAATATCTGTTCCCGTGCATCCCGGCAACTTGGATTTGTGTTTAGGCATCTCAAGTGCTGTAGCCCAAAAGTTGAGCGATCAGTTTACTTAGCGACTGTCCGTTCTCTTTTAACATATGCATGGCCGGCATGGAGTCCAAATAAGAGCAATTTGGCTAACCTGGAAGCAATGCAAAGCAGAGCGACAAAACACATTCTTGGGAAACGAAGTAAAGAGATTGGGCGCTCCGAGTCTCGACTTCTTGCATGTCACCTCCCATCGTTGACGGATTATGCTTACCAAGTGGACTTGATGTTCTTGCGGAAAATGTTTCATGGATCGGTTGACCTTGACCCCCTACAACGCTTGCGCATACGCCTCCAGCATCGTAGCCAAGTAACCTACTTACAGCCACCCCTCGCACGCACTGCAGCTTACCAGAAATCATTCTACAGCAGAGCGGCCAATGAATGGAACAGATTGCCAACATCCCTTAAAACATTATCATCAAACCAATTCCTGAACAAAATTCGAACATATATTCCTCCACGTGTCAACTGAAATTAACTTGTTTTGTGCAAGTGTGAGTGTGAGTGTGTGTGAGTGTGAGTGTGAGTGTGAGTGTGAGTGTGAGTGTGAGTGTGAGTGTGAGTGTGAGTGTGAGTGTGAGTGTGAGTGTGAGTGTGAGTGTGAGTGTGAGTGTGAGTGTGAGTGTGAGTGTGAATGTGAATGTGAGTGTGTGTGTGTGTGGTGTGCGTGTGAGTGTGTGCGCGTGCGTGTCAATTGCATTATTTTGTAAATATTTCATTGTATGTATTGTTAGTTATTTTTATTTATGTTGGTATGTTGTAGTAAGGCAGTCGGACACCACATGTGTTTTGGGCTTCAAGCCCTCTTCTGGCTGCCTGTCTTTGTTTTGTACATATTCAAAGGCAAATAAATAATAATAATAATAATAATAATAATAATAATAATAATAATAATAATAATAATAGTACATATTATGTTTTTACACAAATTTTCACACTAGATATCAAAGTTTAAATCAATGTGAGCACGCTAATAAATTGTGCTAATCTTAAGGTAAACGTTTGACGAGAATTTCCTGATTTGAAATCCATGATTTAGATTTCTTATTTTTGACGTTTTCTTTTCAATGAATGTTTGGCTTATTTTTGGCAACCATGTGTGGATATCAATAGAAAGGTACTCTATTAACATTCATGCATAATTTGGTAATGATATTTCCATCCGTTCACCTGCAATCGTCAGCGTGCATTTGAGTTGGGCCAAACTCAGCTCTTAAAACCCGGCACCTCCACCAATGTGGGAAAGTTTGAGCAAAGTCGGCCTAGAGTATTCACATTTACTAAATAAAACAATATGTAGACTAAATGCTGTTGTATATTATATCATATATCAATAACTGTAGAGTTGGATGTTTTGATGTCAACCTTTTGAGAAAATACTAGCGTTCTAGTATAACAAAGTTTGGAGCAAGAAATAAAATCTTTGTCTATTACTTTCTCACACAATTACAAGAACGAATTTTCAGTGGGGAGGTTTCGTATTTAGAATTCACAAAGCTGCTAGGGTGGCTTTAATTCACCATTTTGAAAATGTCATTCAATTACTTTGATGTATCATAGCCAACTAAAGACATTTGTTTTAAAAATAGCCTGAACCGGGAACCGCACTCATGTACATTTATATTCTGCACTAAAAGAAAGAATTAGCCAACAAGTCCAACGAACATAATATAACGTACAATTAAATCAGTTATTCGTGGGTAGGAGAGAGAGCGTTTTGATATTTTACAAAGATAGTTTTTTTATTCGTGGGTAGGCAGTGATAAAAGCTATACGGAGGTATACATACATTACACTGTGATCATTGGCATGCATTTATGCACGCAAAATATTTTCCAATATAGTTTCGTTTGGCAGACCGGCAAATCTGTAGGTTTTATTCTATTTTGTGACCAACCCATTTTGACAATTAGCAGAATTATACATTCTCAATTCAAGTACTGGACGTGCAAATGAACGTATTCACGCGATCAATAAATATGCAAATAAAATGGAATAAATATTTGTTTGACCGGAGTCAGATTCCCGATTTCGTTAGCAAGTGTAAACAGAGCAATGGGCGAGTTCGGAGAATTTTAATTAACTGATTCCAAAACCATATCGACCCTGGTAACCCAATACGGTACGGATACATGGCGTAATGCGAAGTGTCGAAATAATGGTGGAGCTAAGGCAATACGGTTCGTGAGGATATTTGCTCACAGGTTAAAAATGTCACGCAATTTGTAATTCTTATTATGGTTTAATGCGTGTAGTACACCCCAACAACAACCGCTGCAAGGTCGAGAGTGAACCACTTGTGTAACTGCATTGTCCTGATAACTTTAAAGGGGAATTACACTGGGACTGGGATCGCCGCCAACTGGCTACAGTTTTTAGTTAGTGGGCAGAACCAGAACGAATGTGCGCATGCTCAAGTACCATGAAAATCCAGCCCTCGGTTGCAGTCAGCTGTTGAAAATTCTCTATTGTAGCTGTAACTGCGATCCAAAACTGCAACTGGCTCCGAATCCGATCAGTGTCTGATGTATGGACCGACTGCAGTCCCAGCGTAATACGCCCTGATTATGTCTCTAGGCTAATATTTAATAGTGGATCAGGTCCATTCCTCCTCGTATCGATTGCGAGACATAACATGCTTTTGTATAGCCGTGCACATGTGACGACGCTGTGATTAAATTATCTCAAGTAGAATAATTGCATTGGTCTTCTAAGAACGCATCTGCTAATCCATGTAAAACTTTTAAGCGAGCGTCAGATCTTGCCCTCCCTGGTAGCATAGTATTTGCAAACTGCTGACAGACACCGCTAGATGTTCGAAACTTTGTGCATAATTGTCATGGAAGCGGAAATGAAGGGCTCAACTGTCACACTTTTCCAAAAGTTTTTAAAAATAATAGCACAAAAATAATTTGATTTTTACGATTTAGGATTTTGTTAAAAATACCAAAATTTAGCATATCCGTGAATATTTGGGTCTGATTCCCACAAAATATTGATAATCTACGACTGTAGGGTTGTGCATGTATGCTTTATTGACCACCATGCAAAGTGTCATAGACGTAGGATGCTTCCTAGCCGTACGTGTGTAGCTATTTGGAAACTGCCAAATGTGCACTGTTCCCTCTTCGTTTGTTTGCCGAATTGATTAATTCAAACGTTGACTGTCAAACCGGTACTTAAACTCTTGCTTTCATGTTTTGAATTGAAAGATGCGACGTCTACTTGAGGAACCCAGGCGGGCGGGTTTGGTTGTCATTGACGAGTCTGTCAACTAACAGCACAAGCACCTGGAGCAAGGAACTCAAAGAATTCTTTCACGTTTCTTTGGTGATTGATTCTCTTTCCTCTATTTCGCGACCGCCTCACAATCACATACAATTTCTCCCATTGTTGGTGTCCTCCCTAACACTTCTTTGGAAGTGCGTTTCAATCGTGCTTTACATACGATTCAATGCTCACTCTGCTATCAATTACAACGACATTGAGCTTATATCTGACAAGTATTGAGAGTAAATAACCAGACTTGACAAGCAATTATTGATTAGTGAGAGGACAAAACTGAGCTAAAGCGAAATGATTTCGTTGCTAATGTTGCTTGCGTGTACATTTTTGGTTGCTTCATGGTCCCAACCATGTGTATATTTTCTTAAAAACTTGTCTTGTTTTAATATTTAAAGTTTGTTTATTTTAATGTGTTATTTTAAATACGTCAACTTTCTTCACAAGCAATAGCTTACACTTTCAAGAGTACGATTTTTCGATTAAGGATGTTTATTCAGCATGTTTTTGAACCCTCATTGGTCAATACCTTGCAGTTTGACGACACACAAGAGGAATCAAAATCCTCGTCCTTACACCTCATCTCAAACACAAGTGAGTGGATATTAACCTATTACACCTCTCCTTTAATTTAAGTTAGGAGAAAGGGGACTAATACATCATCGATATAAGTCAATGTTGTAACACATTTATGAAACATTAAGAAATATATGCTCAAGAAAATACCGCCTCATACTCCAGTAGTACATTTTGTTATTTATTTTTGCGTTATATCATACAAAAATAATCTCCCTGAACGACTCCCGACTCCTCCCCAGGCAGCTCGTACAGACAATGTATGCTTGTTTTCAGCGCGAGATTGTGTAAATAATCAGCAAAGAGGCAGCTGTGGTCGGTCGGCGACGTGGTCGATATCAGCCATACGAGGAGCAGCCCTGTAAGACACAGAGAGGAACACTTCAATGATCTTATATGTTATACGTTCTACACATGATTGTTGTACTTTAGAAGAAAAATAAGAAGAATGAGAAGAAGAATAGAAGATGGAACAGTACTGCAAACGAATATCTGTTGCCATTGAACTGACAAAACAAACATTATTAAAAAAAAAAAAAATGTATTTATAGTTTACCCACTCAGTTATATAACTGATTTTCAGTGGGGGACTTCAAATCAAAGCTACCAAGCCAACCCTGTAGGCCCCGACGCAATCGACGAGTGAACGATAACCTAAAATGCGAATTGTGTTCGAAACGTATTAGCGTGAAACATTAACAAATTTCCAAGATAAAACAAAATCACCTAATCTTTATTTCCCATTTAACTCCCCTCAAAAATAATATGTGGGTGTAAAAATATAAAAAAGTTCTAACTAATGGGCATCGAACCCCAACCCTCCGTCAGGTAAGCTAAATGCTTACCACTAAGCTATGCCAGCCAGGTAAATCTCGTCCCGCTATAGCTGCTACTAAACAAATGCTACCGATATTTTAAAAAATCAAATTTTTATTTATTGTAGACTTAAATCGCAATGGATCAAGCTGATTTTGTAAACAGTTCTCAGTAAACTCTTACCGGATGTCTGTTTAAAATTTCAGCGCAATCTGTTCGCCGGTTTGGCTGATTTTCGACGTACAGACAGAAAGACACACAGACACACCGAATCACAGAATGAGGGCCGTTTGAGTTGAATGGAGACACTCAGTCGCTCCGCGCCCTCGTTTAACTAGGGAAACGCCAAAGTCGTTATTAAACGAGTGAGTGAGCCAAGTGATGAGTACCCGGGAACATCCCCTTTCCTCCCCTATACCTAAAGCTGGATCTAGCCCAGTATGGGGAATGATACCGGGTACTCAACACATGGCTCACTCACTCGTTTAACAACGACTTTGGCGTTTCCCTAGTTATTTAAATTGAACATTCAAAATGCGAATCGTGTTCGAAACGTATTGGCATTAAACATTAACAAATTTCCAAAGTAAAACAAAATCACCTAATTATTATTTCCCATTTAACACCCCTCAAAAATAATATGTGGGGGTAAAAATATAAAAAAAGTTCTAACCAACGGGCAACGAACCCCGACCCTCAGTGCGGCAGGCTAAATGCTTATCACTATGCCATGCCAGCCACACAGTTTTCGTCCCGCTAGCTGCTACTAAACAAATCACATTTTTGTGAAAAAATCACATTTTTATTTGTATGATTAAATCGTAATGGATCCAGCTGATTTTGTTAACATTTCTAAGTAAACTCGTACCGGATGTCTGTTTAAAATTTCAGCGAATTCTGTTCAGCGGTTCGGCTGATTTTCGACGTACAGACAAACGGACAGATAGACAGACAGACACACAGAGCACAGAATGAGACCCGTTTGAGTGGAATGGAGACACTCAGTCGCTCCGCTCCCTCGTTCAATTACCATTGTCTAAGGAGCCAGAATTGTGTTAACTAGGTAAACGCCAAAGTCGTTGTTAAACGAGTGAGTTAGCCAAGTGTTTTGACTTCTAAAACCGGACCTTCTGGTCACTAACAGGAACTCACTCTGCTTGCCATAATAATTATTTAAATTGAACATTCAAAATGCGAATCGTATTCAAAACGTATTAGCGTGAAACATTAACAAATTTCCAAGATAAAACAAAATCACCTAATTTTTATTTCCCATTAAACACCCCTCAAAAATAATATGTGGGTGTAAAAATATAAAAAAAGTTAGAACTGACGGGTATCGAACCCCATCCATCCGTGCGGAAGGCTAAATGGTTACCACTAGGCCATGCAGGCCACGTCATCCTCGTCCCGCTAACTGCTACGAAACAAATGCCATTGATATTATTAAAAATCACATTTTTATTTATTGTAGGCTTTAATCGCAATGGATCAAGCTGATTTTGTTAACAGTTCTTAGTAAACTCGTACCGGATGTCTGTTTAAAATTTCAGCGCAATCTGTTCAGCGGTTCGGCTGATTTTCGACGTACAGACAGACAGACAGAATCACAATGAGAGCCGTTTGAGTTGAATGGAGACACTCGGTCGCTCCGCTCCCTCGTTTAATTAGGAAAACGCCAAAGTCGGTGTGAGACGAGTGAGTGAGCCATGTGTTGAGTACCCGGTATCATTCCCTATTCTCCTACACACACATATTATACAGTCGTAGATTATCAATATTATTTGTATGTTAAAGAAATAATTCACGAAAATAGTAAATTTCGTAATTGGATGAGCGTAGCAAAGATTCCATTTCACTACATTGAAGAAAAAAAATCCGGAATGAAAAAAAAAATTGACTGTTAGCACATTCCGGCTAAACCGATACTCCAATTGCAATGAAATTTTCTGGTGGCCTTCGAAATCTCTGAACTTAGAACTGACACGTTTTTCAGCTCAATCGAAAAATTATATCTCATTAAAATCGCAATTTTACGATTTTTTTCGATTTAAAAAAAAATTATTTGACTAAATTAACACCTATATTATGCTTTATCCAATTGTAATGATTTTATCACAGAACTTTAATTTTATGAATTAATATATTCGGGTGAAATTTGAGCGCAATCGAAATATTATTTCTTATGAAAATCGCAATTTTACGACTTTTTTTTTTAAACATTCTTTTACTTACCTTTATGCTTTATCCGATTGCAATGAATTTTTCATAGAGCCTTAATTTTATGAATTTATGTATTGGTGTGAAATTTGAGCGCGATCTAAAAATAATTTCTCATGAAAATCGCAATTTTACGCTTTTTTTCGTTTAAAAAACATACGCTCATCCAACAACGCACCTGAAAAAGCGTTTGCGAAGCTTCCTAGTTTTTAAGAAAATCCTAAATTGTCAAACAAATTCTGATGCAAATCAGTCAAACGAACAGAAATTTGCTAAAATCGCATGACCTATCCTCTTAATTATTAGCTTTGTTTTAAAATAATTTTACATTTTTGAATCGTATTTTATTATGGTACAATACAATTATCGTAAATCATAAATAACTATTTTCATACTTAAATCCCTGATTTTCTATTGAAGCTAGAAACTTCAAATTTATTTATCTCAGAACTTAAAAAATGAAGTTAGCTAGCTAGTTTTGGTTGACGGCCAACGAAACTAGCACATAGTGCATTTAAAGTTTAGACTAATATTCAACTGATGCAGCTAATCCGCAAATGTGTCTAAAATTATTTAATTTGCTAAATAATGACACTCGCAATGCATGCTCTTTTTTCAATTATTGAAGTTGACATATTTTTATATTCCTTTCGTGAGTAATTTTCCCTGCTAGATGGACGGGTGTAATTTATAGCAATGAAACTCTTCCGTGCTCTTTATGAATAATGCATAATTTCGCCTGTTTTATTTGAGTCCGTATCACTCTTTGTCCGTCGTATGTTGCGTGAGCGCGAGTCAGCAGAGCTAATGAACACTTTGTGACTGTCAGTGTCAGCCCACACCTGTACGCACAGCAGATGACGCAGAGACATGCGGGCTGATGCAGTCCGCTCGCGGTAACAGGAATGTAAGCTAAATACAATGTAAATGTGTCGGTAACCTGGCCTCTTAGTTTCAATCCTAATAATGTGATCCAAATTTGAATAAAATTAAAATAAATCAATAATAAGATTATGAGTATCGATAATATACGATAATATCAATTTTTTTAAGTAACACATAAGTTTTAAAATTGTAGATTGCTAGCAATTTGTCTTGACAAGCATCACAATTTCTATGTAATTTTATAATCTCAATTGTTGGATGAGCGTAGCGAGCGAAGCGAAGATTCCATTTCACTACACTGGAGAAAAAAATCAGGAATGTTTTTTTTTTCTTTTTTTTCTTTTTGAATTTGTGTTTGTCTGTTAACACGATTCCGGTTAAACCGATACTCCGATTGCGCTGAAATTTTGTGGAGGCCTTCGAAATCTCTGAACTTAGAACTGCCACGTTTTTGAGCGCAATCGGGAAATTTTTTCTTATAAAAAAGGCAATTTTACGATTTTTTTCGATTTTAAAACATTTCTTCGACTTATAACACCTACATGCTTTATCCGATTGTAATGATTTTTTCACAGAACCTTAATTTTATGAATTAATATATTCGTGTGAAATTTGAGCGTAATCAAAAAATTATTTCTCATGAAAATCGAAATTTTACGATTTTTTCTTTTTAAAAATAACGTGAATTAAAAATTAAGTTAATTTATTTATTTAATTAAAAA
>JAMZAV010010363.1:0-22064 GCA_024449915.1 Sweltsa coloradensis
TATATTGTGTTTGGGCCAATTTTTTTACAATTTTTAAGCCCGTAAAAATTTTCACATTTTGGGACCACTTTTTGTCATAATTTTATCATGAAAATTAAAACTGTAGGAGGTTCGAGTTTTCGAGTAAATGGCTCGTACGTCATAAATTTGGGACGTTCATACAAGATTAAAATTAATATTTTGTATGCGATGGTCAGTTACAAAAAAAAACTAAGTAAATTAATGAAAACGTATACTCTGATAGAGCCATATTTGATGTTCATCCTTTCTAAACAACCTATATTGTAAAGTTTCAACTTTTAAAAGTAACTCGAAAATCAGAGCGTTCTAGAATAGACCCTGGATTCGGCATTAAAACATCCAACAGCCTTGATTTTAGTGCAATTGCAACGTACACAAAGTAACAAAGAAATACCTTCGTTCGTTCATAATTACTTCACGGAGGCCATGCGAGTGCCAAGCACAACATCTAACAATGTTACATGTAATGCCTACTTTGGCACCGACTAAAACAACTGTGTTTTCTTTGTCAGCCAAAGTGTCAGCTGGGTGTCAGCCCATGCCTCTAATTATACAGTCGCAAATTAAGTATACCGATAATGTAAAGGACAATCTAAAACAATGCAACACCACGACGACAAAAAAATAGTATGTAGAGTCTACCCACTCAGCCATTAAACTGATTTTCATTGGGGGACATAACATTTAAAGCAGGCCAAGCCAACCCTGTAGGCGCCGACACCATCGACGAACGAACAATGCCCATGCTGTAGAGACTGCCGTTTAAGTAGGAAACACCGATCAATGAAGCTGGACACGATTCCACCCTCGGACATAATGTAATTGGGCTAATTCGGCACAACCTTAGAATTTAGTATGTGCCTCTTTGCTAGGACGGCTCCAAAGTCTAAAGAGTACGTCTTTTATAGGGATATTACATTTACTTACATGTATATAAGTGTTGTATAATATTTAGGAATCGATATAATTTTTTTCTCAACAATAGCAGTGATTTTTTTTCTGGAACTTATCCTGAAGCGAGTTTTTATCGGATTGATACAGCCTTTGCACATATGTTTGGTCGTGTATGTACAGTATTCTATAGAGGCACATTTTTAAAACCATCACACATATAAATATATATTTTTAGGATTTTGTATTTTTGGAAAAAAAAATCATTAATATTGGTAAGTTTCTGAATTAATTTGTGCGTAATGTGCCATGTGTTAATAAACTTTGATTATAGAAGAGTGACCATATCTTTGCTTGTCAATTACGCAAAATTGCATCTCGATCGGATGACAACAAGAAGAAGGAAAATTTTCCAAAAAGTTTCAAATAAGTGTCGTGAAAAAGTAATTGTGCAGTGAGTTTCGTGTATCATATCACAGGAAACAGGTGACTGATCTGGATTGTAGACGCCGAGTGAGGAAGCTGAAGGTGTAGATTACAGAACTCTCGTCTCCCGCGTAGTAAACCAAGTTATGAATGAGCGGATGAACTCTCTCGTGATTGGTCGCGTAAGACTGGGAAGTCGCCTGTGATTGGTCCAGGATGGCGAGTCGCGTTGACCTCGCGTGGTCATCTGTATTAAGTTGTTTTGCCCTGGTCGATGGGTGATTACCTGTTGGACCCTCTTCACACAGGCCATCTTGATGGGTGATTAGGGTGTCAGATGGGGAGTAGCATGGGAGTGCAGGACGTTGTTGTTTCTCATCTTAGTGACCTTGGGCCTCCAGCTATAGTGATCCCTTGAACACTAACTTTATTTTTATTTATTTTGTGTTATTTCATTTTTGACCACATTACAACAGGACAAATGTCCCACAAGTGCAATTTACCAAACCATACCAATACAAATATAACTCAACAATACTGTACAATGTAAAATTAGTTACATATTAAAATGACTATAAAAACAACCTCTCGTCGTCAGGCGTCACGATTACTCTCGTTGCATGCAGGCGCTTACAGTGAAACCCTTTGTCGAGCTCGCATATACTTAAATGGGAAAATCCTGGGTTCAATCCCCTATCCCGTATATCAACCTTTTTTTTTTCATTTTTTAAAAAGTTTATTATCTAAGAACTAGTGGTGTGCGGGTATACCCGAAATTAAGGGTGGGGTCGACTATTGGGCGGCCGACTGAGAGTCACAAAAGATGCCTAATTTTCGGTAAAAAAAATATTCTTGCGGGGATGGTGGAGGTGCCGGTCCAGACAATTTTTAATTTTTAGTGTCATTCAATAAAAATACAGACAATAGATAATTAATTGTGAGATTCTTTACAAGTTACATTCAATATAATCTTACAACGGTCGTCTTTTCCCAAACCGAAGTAGTTTAGTACCCGAACCCCGACCGTATAACAACCTTCACCCACACAGTCACGGTGATTGATGTGCAGAAAGCAATGCACACACACTGAATGTATTTCATTTACGTCAAATAATATACATATAAGCCTTTATTCTACAGAAAAGTAAAAAAAGTTCTTCAATCCTCTACCAAGGACACTTTCTGCTCTTGATTTTCCCGTACAATTGTTGAGTTGTTCTTGTTATTCTCTAAAAAAAGGGTTTACTCTCAAGTAAAATTTTAAAGTATATTTCATATATTCATGTAAAATGTAAAGAAAAAATTGAATTTTCACATTTTCCATTCAACAAATATAATCAAATATATATTTTGATTTTTGATAATTTCAAAATGCTATTTTGATCACTCCCCTTGGTTATCACTGTTCTGTCGGGTACAGGAAGACGACTGAGCAGGTTCATATTTGGCTCGTCCACGACGTGTGAACCGTCCTCGGTTGAACCTGTTGCAGCGCCTAACGGGTCCCCGGGCTCGGGTTTGGCCGCGGGGCTTCCTGCCCGCCCTGCCACTGATATAGTTCTAACTCTTGACCCCTCTCGTTCTTATTAATCGCGGCTGGTCTCGGAGTCAGAGTCGGATGGGCGCCCAGGGCTAGGGGGTTCGTGGTCGTGGGAAGGATTCGATCACATGTGGAGTGTACGTTGCCCAGGGAGACGCCCGCCCCCTCAATATAAACTATACCTTCGGTGATAGCCTACTAGTACATTAAATAAATAAATAAATTTGTATTTAGAATCTACCCACTCACTTATATAACTGATTTTCAGTGGGGGACAGTAAACCAAGCCAAGCCAACCCTGTAGGCCCCGACGCAATCGACGAGTGAGCGATAACCAACCATAAGATTGATATTTTTATAGTAGGAAATATAGCAATCAGTGGTATATGGACAGTGCGAACACCCACGGATCAACGCCAGAACCAACAAGGCCGATTCAGAACAACTTTCAATTTATTATGTACCTCGTTGCTAGGACGGCTCCAAAGTCACTTACAAATTCCTAAGACACGAACTGATGGACTTACGTCGTCAGAAGTTAAAAAACTTCTGACTTTGACGGGAATCAAACCCTGGACCTTTTGCAGCAGAGCAGAGTCGCTAACCACAAGACCAACGAGCCACACAAACAATATATAATTTAAACAAAATGTATATACACAGGTTGTAGTAGAAACCGACGAACTTGTTCAATGGGCTAAAACAATTAGAAATTTCCCGCGTTTTCTTGATTCTGAAATGCAACAAAAATAAAATAATGCTTGTGCTTCTCTGTGGGGTTTTGCTAGCGCCCTAACACCCAAGGCTCAATATGGCTGACACTCGTAGTCGTAGATAACACAAAGAAGAGGCTGGGAGATCTAAACTTTTGGGAGTGTTCCATATCTTTGCTGAACCGTATGGCTATTATACGAGGACATGGGTTCGAATCTCGCATAAAGCATGTTTCTTTGTAAATGTCCTTCATCCTAATCTATCACCACTCATCGCCTTAGTAGAATATCCGGATAGGGAGGGTCATGGCTGGGACAAAATTACAATCATTGTCTCCATCAACTTGGTTGAAACAATCGCTCTTTTCAACTCCATATTACCCATGCACATACACCATGGTTTGGGAACAAAAGTTTCCGAGGTCAAGCAATCGACCATCACTTCCCTTATCACCCCAACTGCAACCTTCGAACCGTGGTCTTTTGGTCTCTCTCTCTCTCTCTCTCTCTCTCTCTCTCTCTCAGCGGTGTCACGTAGTAGTACACTGTGACGTCAGAGCTTGTAGCCTAGGACCTCATCAATGATTCGAACGAATGAATGAAGTTGTTCCTAAAGAAACAAAAAATACGTGAGTAGCGATGTCAATATCTTGTATGTGACGTCATTTCCTCTCGAAATCATGAGACGAGTACTAAAATAAAATATATCCCGCGCTAAAAGCTGCTGCCATCTGTGGAGCAGTGGCCGAACTAGAGCGAGGAGGCGGCCATGCTAGCCGGTCGACGGAGAAGTACACTACTATCGCGACATAGAAGTAAGTTGAATATGTAGCAGCTCCCAGAAGACTTTATTCATGATCACCTCTTGAAAGAACGATATTGCACCGAACAAAATTTCGCTTCTCCCCTAAGTATTTATCATGGTTCCTAATTTCTGCAAGAGAACTTGCATATTATGCCACATCGAGGTGTATCGAAACCACCCAAGTAAAAACCACATTTTTTCGAGTGAAGAACGTATCCCCATTGCAGGCTCGTTTCTGTAGACGGTTACTTTTTAATTTGTTCTATGGAAATGTGGGTCTAACGAGTTCAAAATTTTCAATCCTACAATCACGAAAAACGAGTATGCTATCGAAAAATATGCAAATGCAAAAAGTGTAAGAACTTAACTTGCACAATATGACACAATTTTTTTTCTTAAAATATATAGTTTCAAATGGAAAGTAAAAAATAGACATTCGTTAAAAAAAATTAAATGCTCTAGAATTTATTTTTTTATTTTTTTATTAAAAGTTTCAAATAGAAAGTATTTTTAAAAACATAAGTTTCTGCAATTGTGTTTGGGGGGCAAATCAAGATTGTGTAGTTTATTGCACTACTTGGGTCTGTTCAAGGCTTGTTTGGTCTCTTGTGTGCCTCCTAGCTTCAGATTCAGAACTGAGGTGAAGCCTGGCCACAGTCATTGAGTGATGACCAGGCAGGCAAGCAGAGTGGCCCCCAAGTCAAGTGTCGTATTAGGATGCAGCACGGCACCCCCCACATCCGACCACGTGAGGTGTTTGTGCGCGTGCGCGAGGGACGCAGGGGCAAACACAACCGTTATTGAGGCTCCGAGTCAGATTCGTCACTAGCTGGACGTCCATGTCAAGCACGATGTGAGGGACACGACTGTCTTAGGCTAGAGATGATGACTGATGAGATGATTAGGATATGAGGTGATTGGGAGATGAGAAATGTTCAAGTTCAAGGTATTATTGGTGCTTTCCTCAATCAAGATATACAACAGACAGGACACGAATGAATTTTTATCGAGCTGGCAATATTTTGAAAGGATCTTGGTCCATTCGCAACAAATTTTAGATATTAATTTCGGCTATTTCGACGGCCTAATGAGTTGGAAACACCAATTGTTACACATAAGGCAATTATAGCAAAACTTTCCACAACAATAAAAAAACGAATAAATTAATAAAATGGTCTTGGACATCACATTTAAAGGAATTGAAGCTAGAACAATAAACCATGAAAACAAACAAGACTCAAAATTTGACAGATTTATTTTTATTTTTGACTAAATCGAAAGGTCTAATCCAAATTGATGTCAAATGTCGACTTCTTCCACCAAATCTAAAACTTTCAGTTCAAGAAATGAAAGTTTTGATTTTTGTACTAAAACCGCCATGATTGTGGTTCCAACTCTTATGTCTGACTGAAATGAGAGGAATGCTTTAATCAAGCCGTAACAATTATTAATAGCTCCGTGCACAGGTGGAGTTTGGCCATGATAACAATGCCTTGGTGAGTGAGGTGCTATGGTTGGCTGAGTTTTTCCCACAGGCTCGGGCAGATGTCGACCAGCCAGCCCTTATACACGACGATAATGATCGCACGAAGAAAACCCATTGTTAGACACCTGGCTGCAGTGCGGGATGTACGCGTCTGTTTGGACTTTGTACGTAGAAGTACGTCGGGTGTTACAAGTACGTCAGGTACCAACCTAGTACCGCTTAGAACACGAGTACGTTTGAAAATCGACGTTGCATAAAAACTTTTGTCTTTTATGATCATCAGAAATGAGAAATTTGAAAATAATGCGTTACCGAAAACATTTTTTCATGCCTATCCGCATCTTAATGGCAAAATATTAGTTGTACTTGCTTATCCTTTTTGAGCTTCATTTATATCAGTTACGGTATATTAGAAATTACACCTTTGTTTATTGGCATCAAGGAATGAATTGAATTGATAAAGATAATTGATTATTGTTATGTTTTTTCACATTCATATTAGTCATTTTAGATATTTTTTATCCATTCTGCTTTGCTTTTGTAATTAGGGATTGTATAAAGACTCCTGTGAAACATTAGAAATATTACTCTTTTAAATTTACCGGTAATAAATAAAACTAGGAAACGCTCAGTTGGACGCGTGATAAGCGAGCACGTGCTGTAGCTAGACCCACATTGCACATAAAATTTATGGCGTTTGCGTTTCCAATATTATTTATTATTGCCAAGGTATTTGGGTAAACCCGTGTGTGAAAACCTTTACTTTGTGGATAAAATCCACCGCCATCTAGAGGACCTTGACTCCTTGGAAAACTATTTAAACTCTTTGGTGACAAATAATAGACTGCTTTCTCGAAAGTATTTTGATTACTTCTAGGTGGCAGTGTATTAGATAGAAACTTCGCGCGTCTTTTCGTTGCCATGGCAACGTTACTTTTGTTATAATGTAATTTCCATCTACACTACTTATCGGATCAAAATTAAATTTACATATTCTTGACCGGACGGACATTCTAAATGATTTGGCTATCTCAGATTTTGTCGCCGGTTAGTTTGAAAAAAAAACTTTCGATTAACTTTAATGTAACTTTTTAACTTTTGAACGATTTTGCCACAAAACTAATGGCATTCAATCGAGAACAAAGCTTGCGGATGGTCAAAATTTCAACTCGATCCGAGCCTCCGTTCGAACGTTATCGCGAGACATACCAAACAAAAAAAACAAAAACAAAAACAAACAAACAAACAAAAAAAACAAAACCAGTGACTAATTTTTCCGGCAGAGTCAAATGGAAACGCTCGCTTCGCTCGCTTAATAATAACAGTATAAAGTCATATTATTTTTCATTTAACGCACTATTACGCTTTCCATGACTCTTTGTATGGATTTCTTTATGATTATATTCTAGCTAGACTCAATGTCGTAAGCAATATGGAATTGAACGTGGAGACGTTATATGTCTAGGTGACAGATTTGACGACCTATAATTGGACCATCCAAAGAGCTTAACATCACAATAAGTTTCATCTCACAACGCGAGAAGTCGACATCTTCTTGTAATTATTTCAGTGACACCGGATGTGCACGAGATCGGCCAATCAAGAGTTAATTGGATCGATGACGAGTTTCCGGAGAGCAAGCTGTATCTATACAGTGCAGATAATCGTTGTTATTCGAAGATATTTATACACACCACCGATAGCAGAGTATCAATACTGAATATCGGTAGGTACGATTCCAACGGTAATCATGTTCCTTGACTGGAGACTTTTATACGAGTTGTTCCTGTGTAGATGTGTTTATAAGAACCCAGAAGAAGGTGTGAAGAGATCTTAGGCGAAAAATACAAAAAAATACAATAATAAGTTAAATTTCAACGTATAAGTCTCGTATTTGGTGGAGGTGCCGGGTATAACGGGACACAGAAATAAAACATTGTTCGTCGCTTGTTCGCGCATTTAATACTGCTAATGCCTAATGGTGTAGGTTCTTTTGCACATGAATGATTAACTTCGGGAGGGGGTTGTTATTTCCTTGATGGAGGACGATGCCAACTGCCAAGGATATAAGACATGTCATTCGGATGTTGTGTTCGGTTTATATCGTGAGATGCGATACACGCAGACTGACGGACAGAAAAGTGAGGCGAATTATCAGTCCGTCCGCGTTGGCTGATACGACTAGGGCGCTTGCGTATGACAATATGGGGGGACGTGGGTTCGAATCCCGCATAAGGCATGTTTTTGTAATTGTACTCATCGTCTCCAATAACAATGTTCATCCTAATCATGATTTGGACCTATAAGTTACATGTAGCCCTCCATTTTATTAATGCATGTGCTTCGCTCCCTACACTCTAAGAAAAATTTGTTTTAATACACTAACAATTTTGTTTTGCGTAAAAAAAAGTGGAATGTTTTACTAAAATACATATACTTCTTATGTTTTTAAGAAAAAGTAGTACATGTAACGTGTTATGAATTGTTAACGTCAATATAAAAAACAATATTGTAACTGCAAAATAACACCTACATACAATGTAATTTAATCCAAAAAAACCCCAATTTAACTTCAACACTGGTCTGGTATTATTATGAGCCACTGATATTAAAACAACTATAGTAAATTTATTTTTACACCTACATCTAGAATGTAATTTTATTTATACTGTTTGCTAAAAATACATTCCCCATATAATTTAACCTCAACACTGGTCTGGTATTATTATGAGCCACTGATATTAAAACAACTATATAGTGCGTTACTCGCGAGTAGAACACATTGTTCTCTTTCAAGAGCGGAGTTCTTTTGTATGTCAGCTAATTGATTTCTATACAATTTTAGATTCCGAGGAGCAACAAGCCCGAAGATTGAGAATAAGATTAGACTGAAGGATGTCATAAAAATATTTAATTTTATTTATTTACTAAACCACTATGGTTAATTTATTATTATTACTACTACATATTAATGTAGCTACATTTCTTGTAGCGTTAGCGCGAAAAACATTGCAGTTATTATGAAATTCTTTTTCGGCTATATATTTTCACGGTTTCACTAAATCTTCACATAACGCAGGCAACAAGTTTTCAAAGAATAGAGCCGGATTGGATTACTGATTAGGAGCGTAATCTTCTTTTTAATTATAAACGCGGGATTATCTGCTGTTGCACGTTGAAATGAATTAGTGAGCGTCTTACATCCCCCCACCCCCCAATTGATACATTCCGAACTCGGTCTCATTATTGTCCAGTAGGCCACTCTGATCCTCGCAGGCTATTTTGTCACATTCTTCCTGGAAAACCAGTTGTTGACAAGAAGTTGAATTGGAATGTTTTAACGTCTAGACTCTAGACTCTACAGTGAAAATACGCCAGGTGAAACGAAAGAATGTGCTTTTGATGAAAGAATCAACATACATCATGGCCAAAATCATCTTGGCTCGACTTCAAGAAGCTTATAAAATTTTGTATTTTGAGTTCCCACACACCACAACCCCTGGCCCTATTTAACACGAAATGTAGCGGAAAGTAGCGCGCTACATTTGCAGTGCTACTATTTTAAAGTAACGTCCTCAAGACTGAGTCTAAGTAATTAATACAAAGGATCAAAATCAGTGTTTGCAACGAGACTGACATTCGAACTGACAGACATACCGACATACACACGAATCAAGTCTACAAAAGTTCCGTCGAAAGACTCACTCGCTTTCGCTCCGCCCGTCTAATAAAAATATGTGCTTTTTATATGAATTACGATATCGGATGTCGAAGATCACTTGCAGTATGATTTTTTAATTAAAATCAAGCCTCTTAGACCGGGAGGAAATAAAAATAATAAAAAATAAAATATAATTATCAAACATAAATGCAAATGTTCCCGGATACTCAACACATGACTCGCTCACTCGTCTAACAACAACTTTGGCGTTTTCCTCATCTAGTTGGCTAAGGCGCCCTTATACCTGAAATGTGGGAGGACCTGGGTTCAATCCCCTGGTCGGGAAACGTTTTAGTAATTTCTAGATTGTATTTAAAAACTTATTAAACATGTTTTGAAGTGCATATAACTCAGTGTAGTCTATCATCTGTGACAATACTATGGGAAACATAGCCATTTGGCGAAATACGTGAAATATTCCCAAGGTTTATTCAATCTCCCAGCTCAATTAATTGGTGGTACCGTGAGCATGCAAGATTCGACAAACCTTGGGCACTGCATTTCACAGTCAAAAATAAAAAATAGAACATATTTTGTCAAAAACAAAACCATTGTCGTTAATAATTACTACACATTGGCAGAATATTTGTCAATTGACTATTTCTTGTATGTTTAAATCGCAATAGTTTTAGCTGATTTTGTTAGCAGTTCTCAGTAAACTTAAATTTTCAGCGCAATCTGTTCAGCGATTCGGCTGATTTTCGATGTACACACACGTCATCTCTCCCCTATTGGCCCATTTATAAATAAATAAATAAAAAATAAATAAATAAATAAAAATACACACACACACACACACATACTGGCAAACCGTAGCAAGTGATGAGGTCCATGAATACACACAGACATTGTGAGACACGCCAAACCAGCAGTGTTAGCGAATTGCGGTAATGGCAACTTTGACTAATATTACGTCAGAGAACACGAATATTATAATCATTTTTCGATAACATTCATTTGTGTATGGGTGAATACTAAATAAGGAGTGAGGTCCGTGATTTTTCAATACAATTAGAGGTCCGAGTGAATACATACATTATAAGTGAGGTCTTTACACAAAAGCCGTTAAAACGTAAATGCGGTCAATGTGAGGTCATACACAATGACCAGTAAAGTGTAAAATGTTTATCTTGTGAGGTCGTTCATCATACAATTTTTCTAGACATTAATTAATTCAATAATGCATGTGACGTCCATGCAATGGGCTCTGTGCATTAACTAATATTATATATTAGTAATAAAAATAATCAATAAATTGCAATTTTTATTTAAAATGTAGGAGCCGTAAATTTCAAACTTCAGAACGACCATACTATTGATTTATATAATAACTCGATATCACCATGGCCATTTATTAGGGCCGGTATAATATACAGTTATTGTGTTATTCTCGGAACAATTTATTTTCATATAGGTGTTTTTGTGTCATTGTTTCATACTCGTTTCGCGTAAAACTATGCACCTGGACCAAATCTCTAAAAAATTGCCCTACTTACTGTCCTCTCATGAAATTATTACATTGTCAGGCACGTCTAGCGTTTCTGCCATCCGACGAGATCTTATTATAATTATTTTATTGTGGTTGACCTGTCCCGGCACGGGACAGGATAGACAGGCTTATGGGCATGCCAATATACACTCATAGCCAATACATGATGCAACAGACTTTATTGTTATAAGCAATTATATAAAAATTTACTGTTCATATCGAATCACCATAATTAAAATTAATATTATTTATGGATTAATGAATGAAAGAGAAGTGGTATGATGATGTTAAAGGGGCTATACCCCATTTTTTACATCAAAAATATATATATAGAAATTATATTCTAATGTACTCATTGAAAGTTCCTAAATTAATTCCGAATCATTAAGAAAGTCATTCTTGTACAGAGGAGTACCCTTTTTGGAATTCAATTTCTTATGATATTAGAAGCCAGTTTACTGAGCTAGGAATAGTACAATTTAAAAGTAAAATTGAAGCAATGATAATGAATCGAAGAACAAAAAAGAATTGATTTTTACTATTTATTTGTGGGTCATTGTCTCTGTGTTTATGTAATGTCAATTTATCTTCATATGTTCTTATTTATGATTTTGCTGTTCTCTTTGTTTGTTCTTATTGCTTTGATTTTGATGTATTCAATGTATTTTCAATTGATATTTTTCTGCCTAGATTGTCTGGTTGCCGCCCACTGGTTGGAACTTGCAACTTGAGTTAGGTGTCCTGTATCATTGCTGTGATCAGTTTTTGACTTGAACAATTTTAAATAATTATATATCTGATATAATTATATATTAGAGTCAAGATCTTTTGTACTAAATTTTATCAAGATTTGAACACAAGAATGATGGTTGAACACAAGAATGAAGATTCGCGTTCGGTGGTTTCTTCCGCGAAAGATTGATTACTCTCTGATTTGCTGTTCCTGATTTTTGGCAAACCTCATATTCGTTTGAGTGGGATCGTCTAATAAATCAGTTTTTTTCTTTTCGTTTTTCTTTTTAATGTTTTTTTCTTTTTTTTCTTACTTTTTTTCCTTTCCTTTTTTCTTTTTTCTTTTTTCTTTTCTTTTTCTTTTCTTTTCTTTTCATTCCTCACCCTTCTTTTATATTCGATTCATTCATAAATTGCGTTTAATATCCTTTTTATTTGTTATCAAATTTGTTGAGAATTTAATGCATTGTTGTATTATTACTATTTCAAATATTTACTTAAATGTAGTTTTATTGTTGTGTCTGCATCTATGTAATTAGATTTATTTAGTTGTCCTCCTTTGTAAATCGTTTTTATAACTGAAAAGGATAGACGTTAAATAATAAAATAAATAAATAAATAAATAAATAAATAAATAAATAAAATAGCTACCACTAAAATAACCGTTGAAAAATTATGTCTTGTAACTGTGACTTTACATGAACTTTTCAAGTTTTTTATCCAGAAATTTGCGAATATTGGCGTTTTAGGAAATTTCTTAATTATCGGCTTCTTTTTTGTTCTATATAGATACGAGACCATCGTACCAATCTAAAATGGCCCTTTAAAACATCGTGTCTTGAAACTGTACACAAATATACACACAAACACGTAAATATATGCATTCCAAAATCACACTTATTCTTGGTTATCAGCATATTTTGACCGAACCACTTGCCCAAATAACAAAACAAAATATAGAGGATTTACAGAAAAGGCTGTCGAGTACATCAATAATGTCCAGTATTTTATTGGATGAAAATCCTCCAAGGTCATGGGGCATAAAGATCGTCCCCATGTAATTTCTTATGGGAGATTTTTCCCGATGGGACCTAGCTAGAAAAATATTAACTTTGACAATTTTTTTTCAGGTCATAAAATAAAAAAATAAAAAAATGTATTCATAGTCTACCCACTCAGTTATATAACTGATTTTCAGTAGGGGACAGTAAATCAAAGCGACCAACCAACCCTGTAGGCCCTGACGCAATCGCCGAGTGAGCGATAACCAACCAAAGATCAAAACACTTATTTGTACCACGTGACAAAAAAATCGTACATCAAACGTTATTTCAGAAAATTATTTTCCCTTATACTCAAAGCATAGACAAAGGTGTGTTGAAAAAAAAACAAAGCTTAAAATTAAGTATTGCACCTAGAACTGCTGTTTTCTTATTAACCCAAAATTTGCATACAATGACCAAAATGGAGCTCCAAAAAAAAGTTATTTTTCTCTTCTTTTTGGATGAGCGAGCGAAGCGAAGATTCCATTCTACTACACTGGAGAAAAAATTCCGGAATGTTTTTTTTTCTTTCTTTCTTTTTTTGTATTTTTGTCTGTTTGTCCATACGATTCCGGCTAAACCGATACTCCGATTACGATGAAATTTTATGGAGGCCTTCGAAATCTCTGAACTTAGACCCTGCCAACGTTTTGAGCGCATCGGAAAATTATTTCTCATGAAATCGCAATTTTACGTTTTTTTTTTTATTTTTAACAAAATTCTTCGATTTATAAGACCTACATGCTTTGTCCGATTGTAATAATTTTTTCACAGAACCTTTATTTCATGAATTGATATATTCGTGCGAAATTTGAGCGTTATCAAAATGTAAATGTCTTTAAAAAATCGCAATTTTACGACTTTTTTCGATTTTTAAAAATTTCTTTGGCTTATAGCCCCTACATGCTTTATCCGATCGTAATGATTTTCTCACAGAACCTTAATTTCATGAATTTATATATTCGTGTGAAATCTGAGCGCTATCGAATAATTATTTCTTGTGAAAATTGCAATTTTACGATTTTTTCCTTTTTTTTTAAATACGATTTTTTAAAATTAAAAATCGTTAAAAATTTCTTTTTTAAATTTAATTTAATTAAAAAAAAATCAACTTAGATTGATTTGATAACAGAACACAGAAAATCCGCATAACACATGACAGCTCAATGCACCAATTACGCTCATCCAAAAACGCGGAGGGACTTAAGCGTTTTCCTAGTAAATTAAAGTTAATCTTTCATCTAACCAACTTTAAGCCATTTTCCTTGACTTCCAAAATATCGGTAAGAGTGCTCTGGAATAGCCTTAACTAGTTATGAATTTAGATACTAAGAAAAATAAAATTGTGTCCACCATGAACCTCCAAAAAATGTCAAACTTGGTATTTTTCGAGCTAGGTCCCATTGGCAATATCTCCCATAAGATATAACATGCGGACGATCTTTATGTCCCGTGACCTTTTTTTTTGGTGTTTTATTTCTGACCGCGTGGTTATTGTTCGTATGTTTGTGTTTATTTATATTCTCCCGGTCTTGTCTTGAGTCTTGGTTTTTAATTTTTTATGGGAACGTGAAAAATCACTGAAATTATATATGTTATGATTTTAGAGACATTTAAAGAAATATTTCTCATAGAAAATATTTAAAAAAGCTCATCCATCAACGCGACTAGGAAAAGCGTTCGCGAAGCGGCCTAGTGTAATGATTGTATTGAAAGAGTTTTAATAATTTTTGTTGACGCCCTTGTCGCACTATTTGCCGGCCGTTCAAATCTCTGAATAAGAATCTGACAAATAGGCCGCTCCTATTTATTAGAAAAGTGGAGTTTGTCGATTGTAACCGAAATACCGTTTATTAGATACAGTTAACTTATTTTTATAAATAAATCTCTTTGTTGATAAAACTACCGGCCCAATAAGGTTCATCCTTTATAATTGGGTTTGCATCGTTTATTTCTTACAGACAGTTGGGTCCCAGACCGGCTTCAGGTTTGGAATCTCGTGCGATATTGAAGACTTGTTAGCCATTTGTAATCAAATAATTTACAATCAGTGTATGAAAAACATTAGCGTGGTTAAAATATGTTTTATTAGGGGCATTAAAGATTTGAAAAGATATACGTAGGTGCACCGCTCTAAGCATGACTGACGAAACTCGATGCGTTTCTCACAGGTCCTGTTGGTGTATACGGTTTAATCACATGCTTTGTAATTCTTTCTCCAGGTGATCCAGGTTCGAGCCCAGTTTGGCGGGGGTTTTTCTACTCACGAAATTAATATGTAATGTTAATCTGCCTCTAATCTGTCTAATGGTGTATGTCTTACTTACAGATTCACTCTGCATCACTAACTAATTAATCAAATCACATCATCGTAATTAATAACTATCGCTATTTTGCCACTACGCCTTGTTAAATTAAATCGCATATTAAATAAAACAACTACATTTGAGATGTAATATTACAAATCCAAAAAAATAACAACTGGTCGACTTATTTTCTGACCCTTATGTACTTGCAATACGACATTATTATAGTTGTTCAATCACATTACACATTTAATAAAACCCCTACATTTGAGATGTAATATTACCAATCCAATCGCCTAAAAAATAACTGTAGAGCTAATTTTCTGACCCATATGTAGTACAAATACGACATTATTATAGATGTTCAATTACATTACATATTAAATAAAACAACAGCATTGTAGATATAATATTATGGCTCTAATATACTAATATAACAAGAGGTGGTGTAATTTTATTACCCCCATGTAGTTGCAATAGGACATTGTTGGATGTTTTAAATTACAAAGTGTTGAATCATAAAAACAACTACATTAGAGTTGTTTTATTAGCAAATGTAACTTTATAAAACAAACTAGAACTCATTTTATTACAATCTGAAAGAATGTGTTTCAAATATGAACGTGTTGGGAATGCAAGCGTAACACTACATTATAGATATTTTTACAAGTAAATTTATTACAGTGTATGATAATTAATAATCTACAAAAATTTGAACAAATCCAACAGGAAGAACTCATCTTGCTTCCATTTAGTTCCAAATAAAAAAAAACTAATAACAATTAAATTCCACTTTTTTCTTCGATTACCAGTGTTGCCAATATGCCCATATTTGTCTTCCGTATATTGAATTTTTTCAAACTTATTTTCGATTTAGTTTCGAAACTACTCGTCCTAAATGGTGTGTGCTTATTTTTTACTTGTAATTATCATTTGGGCAAGTTACCCATCCACTTTTTCTTTCCACTCTTCTCATTGCAATACGAGGCCGGGTCGTCACGTCACGTCTCCCGTATAATCATTAATAGCTGCTTTCAGCGGGTAATTGTGTAAGTTAGATGCGAGTGGTTCTGCTCTCTTCTCCTCTAGTGTAGGAGTGTGTACCCTCGGCCTAGCGAGGGCAGCCACAGCTTCTGCTTGATCGTGGTGGAAATGAGCGGGGCAGGGGTGACCATACGTGTGTTACATTCGAAGCTTGAAAACACGAGAGGTCAGAGAATATGAACTCAATGTATCGCCGAGAAAATGTTTAGCTGAAATGATCGTTATTTATCTGCTAAAAAAATATATATCTCTGCGTTATTTTGACCTTTGAAAATATATAAGTTGAAGATACACGTTTAAAATGTAAAAGAAAATGTGATTTTATGGTCACTTACTAAAGGGGTAACATTAAATTTCTTACTTTTGATATATATTGTTTTATTTATTTATTTATTTATCCCTTCTGAGCTGGTAAAGCACACACTGCTGTGACGTATTGCAGGATACTCGTGCGGTATGTATACCTTGCTATAACCTGCAAGCAGCTGCATTAGCAAGTCAAGCGTATAGCTAGCTGTCTCACCTCACGTATTGATAGACTGTGTGTCTAATTTAATACGGGGCCAGATGTACTAGAATAAAACCAGTGGCACGAGGCAGCATCTGTTATCTCATGCTTTGTGATCCAAGTACTTGTTTTATGATTTAAGATTATCAAGATTGTTACTGCTTAACGTCTCTATTAATGCACTAGGCTATTTGAGACGATGAGTGGCGATAGATAAGTAAGATAACGATGAACGACGATTACAAAATATAACCCGCGCCTTATGCGGGATTCGAACCCGCGTCCTCGTTGAGCCATGCGCTTCGGACCGTCTTATTTGTCACCGCTGGCGTCTGTATGATTTATAACTGATTCTCACATTTGGTCGATAAATCACTATAGCTGGGCATAATACAAAATCACAACAATACACAAATCTAGCTTAAGTTTGATATATTTAGGTTGATTTTCTGATTTATACATTTGTTGCTCTGAGTCGAAGTAGCCACACATTTAATATTATTTTCGATCACAGTATCGCCGATAATTATCGGATCTAAATTTAGACTCTACTCCAAGGTTATCCTGTCTCTGCAACAGCTGTCCGGCACGTTACCCTGCGGTCAGCTGGGCGCGTGCCGGACCTGGGCCGTGCCGGACACCCCTGGAGGGACCGACGAATGGACCACGTACTCTTCTAATGACGGATAATGATAAACAAGAGTATTATTATCCGGGGGATCCACTCTGTTCGAACCGTGTGACCTCCATGCCCCCCCCCCCTCCCTCAGTGTTATTAGCAAATAATTAAGTTACATCGAAGTCTTCAACACAATCATTGGGTCCTGTATACAGGTAATACCCGTACTGAAAACATTTCCGCCTTGCTACCTGTATAACACTGAGCTCTATATACTTACGTGGAGGGCGCATGCTATACTGTAACCTTGAAGCCTACATGGGCCTAAAGCGATGGACCTATTACCGACGTCCCTCGATTATATATCGCGATTTTAATTGCGATTGCACCGCCGACTAGATAGATGGCAGTCTGTGGCTAGCTTATTTTGAGGTTATGGTGACTAGTAGACTTATTGTACAGTGGTCTATTACCAGGGTCACCCAGGATGCCTAAGAATAGTGTTTACTGCTGTGTTACACTAAATAAACTGATAAACACAGGCCAGTGACACAGGTGAACGAATCTATTATGTTTAGTTCTTTTGAATCTGCCGCTGATTAGGGACCTAAGAAAATGGCGGACGGCAAACTTCCGCCAACTTCACATCTCAACATTTGCCCGGTATATATCAGATCTCCGCGTAAGTATATTAGACCAGTCGAGAAATCCAAATATATGCTTAGAAATCAATGTTAGCGGCAAAATGTGAGACATTTGGGTACCGGGCTGATTTATAGGTAAAAGACCCCAATAAATCCGAATTTGCCCGGTACCACCTCGGATTTTGGCCCGTTTGCCCAGAATTCAAGATGGCGTCCAACAAGGTGTAGAAACCGGGTAAACCCAGTAAAAGAACTATTTTCATTCAATGAACACGTCAGTGGGGTTCATTTTACGGTTTTCGGAGTCGCGGAGAACGATGTAAAGTGTTGCGTTAACGCCCAAGAAACGGAAGTACCATTTTCAAAATGGCGGCCACTTTGATGGAGAAAACTGGGTCTTTTTTCCCTTTGAGTAAATACCATTTTATACGTGTGAGACATTGTGGTACCGGGCTGAATTATGGGTAACAAACCCCGCTGAATCTTAATCTGCCCGGTACGACCTCAGGTTTTGACCCATTTGCCCGGAATTCAAGATGGCGTCCAACAAGATGTTGAAAAGCGCAGGAAAAGTTCTATTAATTTTGGGTAAACACTAAAGGAGGGCTCATTTTAAGTTTTTCGGGGTCAAGGAGAACGATGGAATGTGTTGCGGAAACGCCAAAGAACCGGAAGTACCATTTTCAAAATGGCGGCCACGTACATGTGGAAAAAACAAGATTTTCCGTTTTCTGGGATAAATACCATTTCATGTGTGAGACATTAGGGAACCGGCCTAATTTATGTTACAAACCATGTGGAATCTGAATTTGTCCGGTATTATCTTGGATTTTGACCTATTTGCCCGATTTCAAGATGGCGTCCAACAAGTTGTTAAAAAGGGAAACACCTATTTAAAGTCCTATTAGTGCTAGATGAACATCTTAGAAGGGTTTTTCGGGTCAAGAAGAACGATGGTACGTGTTGCGGTAACGCCCAAGAAAAGGAAGTACCATTTTCAAAATGGCGTCCACTTTGATATGGCGAAAAGTGTATTTTTTGCCCCCTTTGAGTAAAAATGGCGTGGCCGCCATTTTGAAAATGGTACTTCCGGTTCTTTGGCGTTTCCGCAACACATTCCATCGTTCTCCTTGACCCCGAAAAACTTAAAATGAGCCCTCCTTTAGTGTTTACCCAAAATTAATAGAACTTTTCCTGCGCTTTTCAACATCTTGTTGGACGCCATCTTGAATTCCGGGCAAATGGGTCAAAACCGGAGGTGGTACCGGGCAGATTAAGATTCAGCGGGGTTTGTTACCCATAATTTAGCCCGGTACCACAATGTCTCACACGTATAAAATGGTATTTACTCAAAGGTGAAAAAAGACCCAGTTTTCTCCATCAAAGTGGCCGCCATTTTGAAAATGGTACTTCCGTTTCTTGGGCGTTAACGCAACACTTTACATCGTTCTCCGCGACTCCGAAAACCGTAAAATGAACCCCACTGACGTGTTCATTGAATGAAAATAGTTCTTTTAATGGGTTTACCCGGATTTTACACCTTGTTGGACGCCATCTTGAATTCTGGGCAAACGGGCCAAAATCCGAGGTGGTACCGGGCAAATTCGGATTTATTGGGGTCTTTTACCTATAAATCAGCCCGGTACCCAAATGTCTCACATTTTGCCGCTAGTAATAAAAATCTACAATATTTTTACCAGTCTATATAGAGCTCAGTGCTGTATAAATGAGCGGGAGCTGCGAATGTTTTCAGGACGGTTCTACAGCAACCTACACAGGTTACAAAGGTAGTTTACAATCGTGACTGTTGGCAGGTGGACTCGTGTTTATTTTATTGACTGTTCGTTTGCCTGCGAGACCATCACACACAATCGCTCAGTCTATCAATCAGATGGAGAAAACATTATTTTTCCTCGGGTAAACCTTCAAGGGCTGAGTGACGATGTATAGGAGTTGATGTGTGGGACGATATTCAAGTTGTTGGCTGTGATCTGCAGGTGATCGACTAAAGAAGTAGAACACAGTGAAGCTCCAGTCTCAGGTCGAACACTTAGATCGAGATTTTTAAAGGAAGTGTTGATTCCTTTTCCCTCATCTCTTCTCCAGTGGCCAGAGAAGGTTGAGGGGTCACATTTTTATTTTATGTGGATATAGGTATTGAGATAATTTTCTTACTTTTCTATTTTTTCATACAATTTCATAAGGGTTTTGTCAAAGAATCTCGTTTAAATACTCCAATCACACTAAGAATCAAAGCAATTTCCGTGGCTATGTGCCCCGGACCCGCATTAGCTGGGGGGCCTCCCCCCGGCCCCCCATTGTACACAATCATGTACTTTACCCAGGAAAGAGCGTACACACATAAATTATCTTTGGATGACCACTTACTGTACCCACCACATACCCCTTTCATAGTCGTGCTGACCATTGATCTTTTTCGGTTACATTAATGTTTGCCCCGACCCCCAAAAAAACAACGGGGCTAGTTTCGCCACTGCCATTCTGTCTGTAATACAAGTTGACTTGATATAATATAATATTTTCTTTACAAAGGAGTACAATGGATACAAATACACAATACAACTCAGTTTATGGGTTAATGACCAGCTAGTGGTCACCGTATATGAGATTGCACAGGGGGCCCTGGGGGCAACATAGGAGTCAATTAATCTGCCGAGTCCGTGTTGGATGTAGGACATGACACACCTCGCCATGTAATATGTGCCTCCGCTATTACACGGCTTGATTAGTGTGGCGCGATGTGTTATGTTATATGTTCCTTTTTGGGATACAAGTTATCATTTAATTCAAAATTTGTCTATATAAATCTAGTTTGTTTGTGCATCTGCTCCTATTTCCATCCAACCATCACATCACACTCGTTCAATCAAACAATCAATCAATCAATCGCCCACTCATTTCTCTCGTTCAATTAACTAAATTGTTTGTCTTCTTCAAACAAACTCCCTTTCGATACTTCTTCATTCTGTTCAATCGCAACTCTTTAATTATAATTTTATCTTTGGAAACAATCGATTCTTTCAAAATTATGTTTTTTACAACATTTTTGTTGTATTTTTGATCCGCTGCAAAAACTTACTCGGTGTAGTTAGATTTTCTGTATTTTTTTGTTTTCTTGTGCAATTGAGTAATACTAACAAAACTTGTATCTAAGATGTATTTTTTGCCAAATCCTCTAGTTTTACAAGATGTTCGAGCCAACGTTATTTGGTGGGTGTATAAATCAGACTAGTTTTTTTATATAAGTAATGCCATTTAACTAATGAATTGTGCGGTATACCATGTATCTGTCAAGTGTTTTGTCGATTAGTCTGTAGGATGTTTAACTGGGTTTAAACTTGATTGGTGGGAATTCATTGATGTGAAGTGTCCGAGCCGAGATGCAAACGCGATGAGACCTAATCAAAGAATTCGACGATGTAGGATTCGGTATGTGGGATGATATTCAAGTTTTTACCGCATGTGGTCAACGTTATTTAGTACGTATAGTTTCGAGTGAAGAAAAATAAAACCTATCAATGTACGCAAAGGAACAATGTTCACGCTACGCTATAATAATTGATGGAAGTTGCAAATACGGAAGTAAATAGCATTGAGTTGAAAATAGTTTTAAACAGAAAAAACATATGTCGACAAGACATGTAATGATCGGGATTGATGCTTGGTTGATAGGAACATCCGGGGGCAGTTTATATAAAATCGATGGTGATTGAAATAGATTGGAAAAACTATATAGATTCATCAAGGAAATAATAAATGAAAATCAATAAAAAAAACAATGTGGAAATACACAATTTGGTATACATATTCCATTCCAAAGAAACTGTTTTTGAGTATTATACATATTCAGACTATACACATGGGGAAAAGTGATAAACAGGAATCGTCTCGGACAAATCTGAACGACTGGGCACCCTATTCTGAACGTGTCTGTATTGTGATTGTGGTTGATAGCACAGTTGACTTTCTAAACTCTACACCGGATAAGCTTTTTAGGGGGTCTTCGAAGTAATTACTAATTGTTCGTTCTATTCTCGTATATAACTCTTTCTTAA
>JAMZAV010010364.1:0-24466 GCA_024449915.1 Sweltsa coloradensis
CCTTTGAGCTTATGAGCACTGTTCTGACCACATGGGCCCCTCCTCCCCATATCCCGTAGGCTAGAGTGGTGCATTATGACCAAACGGAACCAACAAAAAAAACTACAATTTTCCTTCATCTTGGGATTTAATTAATTAATTTAATTAATTTAATTAACTTAATTTTGGGACTATTTATTTTTTAAATTATACTTGCATTGTATATTTGATACTCCTGTTGGCATTTTGTATGTGCTACGTGGTTGTAAACAACAATTATTGAGATATAAGTAATTCTTCACTTAATTACTTAATTAATCGGTAAGTTATAGGAATTTTGTTTCGTGACATGACATTTTGGATTCATTGGCATTATGTTAGTAAAGTGGTATAATTTTATGACGATCGATCGAGTTTTAGGTATACATAACAATACATATGTCAAAAGTGGGATAATTTAACTAAAATGTAATTAATTCGGTGATTAATTAATTTAATTAATTATTTTTTCATTACATTTATTCGTCTTAAAATTAGCTTTAAAATGATACCAAGGTCGACCACATTGTGCTAATTTTACACAAATAATTGAGATTATTGTCATTATTTTTAATTAATTTAATTAATAGGAAAGTGATTGAAATTAATTTTTGGAACCAATATTTTTTGGTTCATTGTGGTCATATTGTTCTTGTGTGATACAGTACGTGACTTTGGTACGTGAATAAGAAACTTTTAATTGGGATTTAATTAATGCTTAATTTCATTAATTAATTAATCAAAAAGTTACAGGAATTTCGTTTCGGGACTTAAAATTTTGGATTTATTGGCGTTATTTTAGTATATCTGAAAATTTTATGACAATCTAGCGAGTTCTACGTATAAATAATTATATATATACCAAAAAGTGCTATAATTGCAATACATTGTAATAATATATAAATATAATTAAAACTATTGTATTTACGGTTAAATTTCTAATGACATTTTTTGTACAGCATTAAAAACCGAATAAAATAGATTGGGTATATCCAAATCTGATGATTATTTCTTGAGTTAAAGCAATTTTAAGAGTTATTTTGGTAGCCATCTTGTGGACGCCATGACAGGTGACTTATTTGCTACCATGCGTGTCCCCCGTGAAAATAACATTTTAAAATATGTCTTTTACCTGCTCCTAAATTTTGGTGCTGGTTTCCGGATTTGAAATGTTTCTATAGTTTTAGCAGCTTGTTCCACGGACTAATACAGGTGGGCAGTATAGTAGTATCTATGGCATTGATATTTAACTACTGTTAGGCTAGATTAGCAGTCGGTGGTCCACTTCCGTTACAATTAGAAGCCATCTTGAATCGCCAGTTTGCATATTAATTAAATGGGAGCTATTTGTAGACCGAATATTTTTAAAGATGGCCGCCAGTTTGACAGCTGAGCATACTATAGCCTTTAACATCAAATGATTACTAAATTCCCTTATGCAATAACGTCTTGTTATTTCTGTTAATTCAATATCATGCTGCACAAGCTAAAACCATATCACACAATCCAGTAAAATACTTTATTGCTTTGAAAAAGCATAAATTAAAACGCCAAATCGCCATCTTGAACTGGATTTTCGACGCTTCAATTTGTTACGCTCGCGCCTGTACGGAAGTATGGGACACTGCTAATCTAGCCTACTATAGGGGTTTAATATCAATGATCTATGGGCATGCCCATTGATATTTAACCCCTAGAGTAGGCAGTAGTTAAATATCAATGGGCGTACCTATCCCCTTTTCTCTAGTTCCTCACTCTCGCGCTAGAGCGCCATAGTGTTCCTAGTTTCCGGTTGAATCTAAAGGCCGACTTTGCTAACCTTCCCCCACCCCAGTCGGCACGATGTCATTACTTGTTTTCCTCGGATAGGACTAGTGTTTTCTCTGCGTCTGTTTCTTGAAAATCGCAAGGCAACAATGTAACGTATAATTTCCAAGGCGGTGGCGTCTAAATTGTAACAACAATCCATTGGTTGTAATTGTGAATACCTTCTGTTGTTAAAATCCATAAATACAACAATCTGGAGATTATGCATTTAGAGTACACACTTCATTGGTAATTGGATGAGCGAAGCGAAGATTCCATTCTACTACACTGGAGAAAAAAATCCGGAATGTTTTTTTTTCTTTCTTTCTTTCTTTTTTTTTGTATTTTTGTGTGTCTGTGAACACGATTCCGGCTAATCCAATACTCCAATTGCGATGAAATTTTATGGAGGTCTATGAAATCTCTGAACGAAGAACTGCACGGAGGGAAAAATCGATTGAAAAATTATTTCTCATGAAAATCGCAATTTTACGATTTTTTTCGATTTTTAAAAAAATTCTTCGACTTATAACATCTACATGCTTTATCCGATTGAAATGATTTTTTCACAGAACCTTAATTTTATGAATTCATATATTCGTGTGAAATTTGAACGCAATCGAAAAATCATTTCTCATGACCTTTTCTTCGACCAATAAAACCTACATGCTTTATCCGATTGTAATGATTTTTTCACAAAACTTTAATTTTATGAATTAATATATTCGTGTGAAATTTGAGCGTAATCGAAAAATTATCTATTAAAAAATCGCAATTTTACGCTTTTTTCGTTTAAAAAAATTACGCTCATCCATCAACGCGGCGGGACTTACGCGTTTTCCTAGTAATAACAGCTCAACAGATATAAATTAATCTTCGGCTCCGAAAAGAACCACGTAGAACCTTGCAACAGACAAATGCACGGCGCAAATTTTTCACCGATTTCCAGGAAAATTTTTGTTAATCTACTAGATTTTTGTTAACTTTGACAATTAAAAGGCATATCACATGAAATGAAGTATTTAACAATTTCCATAATAATGCTCAAAACTTATTCAAATATTGACCGATGTTTTTTTTCTAAATTCTAAAATAATTTAAGGTTTAACTGTTAACATATGAAACTGGTGCTGGTGTTTATGCTGGTCAGACCCAGCCACAGGTAAGGGGAGGAAAGGGGGTTCTCACGTCGCGGTCGTCATCGTCTTTGTCATCGTCGTCGAGGGGTCGTCAAGGAAGGGGGCAAGGTCCCCGACGACGATTGACAGAGCTCGCCACTAGTTTCGGGGAATAATCTAATCCCCTCTTACGAGCTGATGTTTGCGAGGTGGTCTTTTTCTCTTGAATCGCCTTTTACGATTAGCAGAGCCATGCTCTGGGCCAAATTCTACCCTGGGCCCAGACGGGGGGATTAAGGGAAGTTAGCAGTGAAAGGAAAAAGGAATAGTTCTGTAGTAGATATCTTATTACAATGATACGTGTCTGTAATTTAAATTTGGAATCGCTGTATAATATAATAATTATTATAGTCTGGTACCTGCTGGGACACTCTCGGCCGTCACTACAGCCATCTTTGGTCTGGAGATGCGGTCGACGGCTAGTACGGCCATTCGATATCTCTGTTGAAATTGAATTTTTGTTACTTTTAATACGTCGTCAATATTAATGTCACTCAGTCAGTATTAGTCAGGGGAATAAGCGAAAAAATTAGCCAAAAAATGATACGTAACAAACTTTACAGTGTGATTGGTATGAGTATAACGATCCATTTTTGGGCCGACCAAAAATTTTGGTCCCCATAAAGCGTCCACCAGTGAGATCTGAATTATGACTTTTCAATTTTTTTTACGAAGTTTTTGGGCGATTTATGAGAGTAATATTATAACGGATTTGTATAGTGCCCCCTCACGCCCACCTCCTAAAAATTTTCGAAAATGTTTCGATCGGAGATGCTTCTGCTCATCGATACCCATCTTTTCACCAATTTTTGTTGCTCTAGCATAAAGGCTTAACCTCCATTTAAATTTTTTATGTTTTTAAATCACCCCCTACCCCCACCCCGTTTCGATTTTTTTTATCTGAGCTGCTTCTTCATCTCGATATCTAGCTCTCCGTTAATTTTTGTTCCTCTACTCCGCCAATTTTTGTTCCTCTACCAAAAGGCTTAACCGCCATAAGGGTGTCCCACCCCTAAAAAATTATCAGAGATGCTTTTTGCCATAAAGGCTTAACCGCCATTTTAGGCCACCACTTAAGCGCCGCTTAGCACTCGCTCGGGGGTTGGAATATTAATTTATTTAAATACGAGGGTTGAAAGGAAAAACACATTTTATATTTATAATTTTATTTAAATACAAGTTGAAACTCGTACCAGCTCATTATCGTTTACTTTTTATTAATATAATTTCTGAAAAGATGAAACGTGGGCCAAGCTCTAACAAATAAGAATCACTTATTATTGAAAGGGCGTAAGTCCAAAATTATGGGGTTTGAGTTAGCTATGTATTATTGTAGCGGAGAAATAGACGCATCGTTTTGGTTTGAAAGGGCAGAAGTGTATCTCCATGTTTTAACATTGGAATATTTCATTTATTTTTGAAAGGGCGTAAGTCCATGACATTTAAAATTCATTTCCCGCCGACACGTTGTGATTTTTAAATTTCTGTTTTCAACGTAATAAAGCTATTCCATACCTTTACTGGAAACAAAAGTAAATTTGAGCCTAAAATAATAAGGTGAATTATAAAGAACATTTACTTGATTATCTCAGAACTATGTTTTTGGACTTATGCCCTTTCAATAATAAGTGATTCTATTTTAGTCAGGTTATACACATTAAGGGCTCCAGAGTTTGTATATTGTTTATATATTTTTTTACAAAGGCATAGAGATTTTCTTCAGCACCAGAACCACTTTCTTCTGCTTTTCTTTCTAAATTTTCGAGAAAAGAATAATAACACTGATTGATGCGTCGGTAAGATCTTACATGGTTTTCTAGAATACGTCGGTAAGATCTTACATGGTTTTCTAGAATATGTAGAATAATGTCAGTGTAGCGCAGTAGATTGGTAAAGTTTCCAACAGCTAATGTTATTTGGCCACTTGCAGTTTTTAAAACATAGTAAAACATTATTGGCCGTCATTTTAGTAGTGAAACCACTTGCCTTGAAAACGGAAATGTCGATTTTCTTCAGTTCACTTGTTAACGCCGCCCATTCCAGCCGATTAAACCATAGACAATTTTGAAAACGATCCTGTATTTTCACATAGGGGGCCAGATGCTCCCTAAAGTAAAAACCTGTTTATACTTGTTTTGTACAGCACCCATTAAGAGTATTTACGAGACAGCCTTTGCAATGTGCATGCAGAGACTTGGTCATCAGATATTTTTTCGTATTAGTTTTTATGTTTGGCCGTTGAAAAAATTCAACAACCTACAACTTTGAATGGTCTAGGTTTATAAAAACAGAATTTTTTTGTGCACGAATGGCCATAATGTGTCTCTGGTAAGACTGTATAAATCATAGGCACCGTAGATGTTGCTGTTGCTAGTTATACATAATAAATAAACTTCTAAAACACTTTAAAGAATGCAAATAGAAATATTTATTAAGAGAGAAAATACTAGAGGCCATAGGCCTGCAAAGGTTGAAAAACAAAGTCAACAATGTCAATAAGAACAAAAATGATTTGTAAATAAAGTACACTGCCAGTTGGAAGCAAATAACAAACAAATAAATATAAAGGAAGACTAAACATACCGGCCCCCTTGAAAGGCTGGACTTTCAACGCTGATTCAACACGGGGGTAGTAGGCACACTTTAGTTATGGGCCGTTTGAAGATTCCATGAGAGGTTTTAACCGACACTACCCGCACGATGTCGTCACGTCCTTTGTGAGTGTCTGCAATAACTCCTAGTCGCCACTGCAATGGAGGAACGTTGTCTTCCTTCAGGAGCACCACTGCACCAGGTTGTACGTTCGGCAGTGTGTCGCGCCAGCGCCGACGCTGCTGCATCTCTTGTAGATAGTCTTGGCACCATCGTCCTCCAGAACTGCTGCAGCTGTTGCTGTCACCTGCTGCACCTGGTAAACCTATTAACACTTGTATCACAAAGGTCAACAGAGGGGATTTGTGTCAAAGGTTCTCCAATAAGGAAATGTCCGGGGGTGAGGTAATTTAAATCATGAGGATCGTTAGAAAATGTACAAAGTGGACGGGAGTTCATACAGGCCTCGACCTGAGTTAGCAAGGTAGCAATCTCTTCGTAAGTCATGACCTTGTCTCCTATAACCCTTTTTAAATGATACTTCATGGATTTGACTGCTGCCTCCCATAGGCCACCGAAGTGCGGTGCATGGGGTGGAATAAATACCCAATTACAATTGTCTTGTGAGAGGATGTCTTGCACCTGACGATAATGGTTTTCTTCTTGAAGTAGTTGGTGTAATCCATGGAGTTGGTGGGCAGCACCTTGAAAATTGGTTCCGTTATCAGATTGTATTCGAGAGGGTTTGCCTCTGCGAGCAATGAATCGCCTTAGAGCTGCTATGAACGCATCTGTTGTTAGGTTTGTAACAACTTCTAAGTGAACAGCCTTGGTCGCTAGACATACAAACATGGCTGTATATCCCTTTGTTGTTGTCTTGCTGCGAGGTGTTCCAAACTTTAAAAGTGACAGGTCCAGCATAATTAACACCAACATTGCGAACGGTCGAGTGGGTTTGGATTCTCTGTGCTGGTAGTTCACCCATTAACTGCTGAGAAGCTTGTGCCTTAAGTCGGAAGCACCTGGTGCACCGATGAATCATCTTTCTCACCAGTCTTTTGATCGATGGGATCCAAAATCTCTGGCGGATTGAAGAGATCAGCAGTTGTGGTCCAGCATGTAGTAACTTGATGTGTTCGTTGTTCAGGATCAGGTTGGTGAGATGATGATCTGCTGGTAAGATCAATTGGTGAATTGCATCATAGGAAGTGATGCTTTTTTGGAGTCGACCGCCAACTCGTAGTAGCCCATGCTGATCTATGAATGGAGTAAAACTCTTTACTTTACTCTTTGGCGAAATGGTGTGATTGTTAGATAGACTTGCTAGTTCCTTATTGTATGAAATAGATTGTACAAATTTTACACATGTTAGAAGGCTGTCTTCCATCTCTTTGGCCGAGAGCGCTGAAAGTTGCCGTTCTTCCCTTGCTAATCTGGTATTCTTGATGAATCTTCTGCAATAGGCAGTAACTCTAACCATTTTTGGTCAGCTTAGAGTACCTTTGTGTCCAGTCCTCTGGCACTGTTCTTGTCGCAAAAAAAGATTTTCTGGCTTCTGCACTGTCAGGAGACGGCACAAGGTTGATATCTAGCTGGGGCCACAAAGATGGTTCTTGAATTAGCCATTCAGGTCCGTGCCACCAAATTTCCCACATGTGACTTCAGGGTAGTGGCGTCGACACCTCTGGACACGAGATCAGCTGGATTACATGCAGATGGCACATGTTTCCAGTGTGCACTAGCTGTGAGTTCTTGGATGGTAGCAACACGGTTGCCTACAAACGTTTTCCATCTTGATGAACTGCCTGAAAGCCAGTGCAATACCAATGTGGAGTCTGTCCACAGGATGGTTTCACTAACAAGTAGATTTAGTGCAGGGATTGCCTTGTCACATAAATGAGCTAGAAGGAGAGCGCCACACAACTCCAATCTAGGTAGAGTTGTTCTCTTAACAGGTGCTACCTTGGACTTTGAACACAACAGGTTAGATGCAGTTTTCACATGGGGCATATGTAGCCCGTACATAGAGGCATGCACCATAAGCCCGTTCACTGCTGTCGCAAAAGCCATGGATTTGTACGTCCACGGCGTCATGGACATAGTGGGGTATACCACCCGTATTGCAATGTGTAATGTCCACTGAGGCATTTGTGGGAACATCACACCCGAGTACATTGCGTGGGATATTGATGTCACTGAGCAATGGAATTTGTTCACAAAGGTGTTGCCAATCTGCTTGCAGTTTTGCTGCAAGTGGGTCATCCCATCCTAGTCCTTCTTGCCACAGGGATTGCATGAATTTTTTTGTAACTAATTACAATGGGACTGACTAGACCAAGAGGATCAAATATCGATGCAATAGTAGACAATACACTTCTTTTTGTCATGTGAGACAGAAGATATCTTTATGATTTGAGTAATCAACGGAGAAAGAAGATTTGCCACTCTTTACTTGAAATTGATCAGACTTCGGGTCCCAAATTAAATCCTAGTGTACTTATATTTTCATTACAGTCTAGAGAGAGCAGTCCTTTGTGTTCTTGCAGTTCTTCTGAATCACTGCAAGAAGTTCTGTAGAGTTGGAGGACCATTTCCGTAACGGAAAACATGCTTGCTTGAGCAAAGTAGAGACTTCTGTGTAAATATGTTGTGCTTCTTCAACAGTTGAGCAGCCAGTCAACAGATCATCAACATAGAAGTCTTCCTTGATGGTCTTAGCGCTTTGTGGAGCACTTATTTCATTATCAATGGCCACCTGTTTCAAGCATCTTGTTGCAAGAAATGGAGCACTTGAGGTTCCATAAGTAACCGTTTTGAGCTTAAATGTCTGCAATTCTTCTTCAGGAGCTTGTCGCCAAAATTCTTTGCAGATTTTGGTCTTCGGGATGCACCAAAATTTGTCTGTACATTTTAGCAACGTCCGCAACAATTCCTATGTTGTGTGTTCGGAATCGTAGCACAATGGAATGCAAATCTTGTTGGACAGTAGGTCCTGTATGCAAGATATCATTTAATGATATGCCGTTTGTGGACTTAGCACTTGCATCAAACACTACACGAGTAGATGTATAGTAGAAGTCTTGAACACTGGGTGATGTGGAAGATAATAGCAAGCCTCTTTAATTTCAACAGCCTCACTTGTTACTTGATCCATGTGTTCCATTGTTTGATACTCATCCATAAAGGTATGGTATTTGGCTTTTAGATCATGGTTTTTGGCTAGACGCTTTTCAATTTGATTTAGTCGACGTTCTGCAATGCACTTGGAATTTCCAAGAACTTTTGGATCAATCTTCGTTGGAAGTTTGACAACGAATCTTCCATCTTGTTTGTCGAGTAGTGTTCTCAGAGAAGTGTTTCTCGCACTGTCGTTCCTCCGGAGACATAACAGGTTGATCGAGGCAAATAGATTCGATTTCCCAGAAGCGTTGAAGTTGATTTTCTAGTGAATCCTGATTGCGCACAAAGTGAACGTGGTGAGTTGATTGAGCTGACAAATTGATAGGTGTTTTTGCCAGCAAAAGTCCAGCCAAGTTCATGTTTTGCAATACTGGGTAATTTCCAGTTTGTGTCATTTTCTCGGGGTGCAAGGTTTCATAGAAGACGTGTGTCTCCTATGAGAAGATCAATAGGACCAGGTTGGTTGAACTGTTTCATCAGCCAATATCATATCGTTAGGAATTCCCCAACTATCGCAATTCATAAAAGTAGATGGCATTGTGCCCGTTATGCGGGGAAGAACCGCACAGTCAATTGTAGTAGTATAATCGCTGACCCTTGACTTCAAGTTTAGCGAAACTGTGTGAGAAGTTTCAGCATTAACCTCGTTTATGCCTTGGATTGGGAAAGTGCTGTTTTGATTTCTTCAGTTGTAGCTTTTGCACTAATGATTCCGTGACAAAGTTTACCTGAGATGCAGAATCAGCAGTGCTCTGCAATGAACGTATTGTCCATACTTGTTTTTCACGGTTACCACCGCTGTTCCTAATAAAACCTGAGATTGAACCTTATCGTTGAAGGTACAGTAAGTCTTGTTAGCGGCAGATTGAACTTCTTGAGTTGAAGCTTGTGTGGAGTGCACACTGTTATCAGAGGTGGATTTGCGATGTCAGAGAATCTAAGTGTAGCATGGTGTGATGCCTTTTATTACAAGTGTGGCAGCGATGTGTAGAACACTCATGATTAATAGAAAATGGCATGAGGCAATTATAACATAACTTGTGTTGTTTCACAAGCGTGAAGCGCTGCTGAGGACTCATGTTTCGCAAACTTTGTACATCTATACAATGCATGAGTTTCTGAACAGAGAATACATTGGCCGTTGACAGCTATGTAAGAATGTTGTGACTTGCTTGTGGGTTTAATATTCAAGTTTGATATTTTGTTCTGAGATTTGGCTTCAGTGGATGTAGATATGCCTATGCTTTCAAGTGCCTTGCATTTCCTTCCAAGAAGTAAATCAAAAACTCAAACGATGGCATTTCATCTAATTCTGAATGCATTTCCCACTCCTTACGGGTCTCAGTGTCAATGCTTTCATAGACAATCTGATTTATCAATACTTCATGCAATGGAATATTGAATTCTAAAGCATTTAAAGCATGCACATTTGTTTGAACGTGATTTATAAGGCTTCGAAGATTTGCTCCAGTAAACCCCTTTGTTATTGAGGGCACATGCAGTAATTGTCTGACATGTGTTTGTGCTATTAACTTGGTGTTATGATACCTGCGTGTGACCAGTTGCCACGCTATTTGAAAGTTGTCATTAGTATCGGCAGATTTTGCACCAGTTGATGTGGTTCTCCTTGGGGAGACGACAGTAAATAGTGGAATTTTTGAATACTTGACAATTGAGGATTGTTTACTATCAAGGCTTCAAATGTGTCCTTGAAATGTAACCATAGTTCCACATTTCCTAAGAATTTAGGTAGATTTATTGTGGGTAGCTTTATTTGTAAGTTGTGCCCATTGTGTGAGACGCCTGAGGTAGGCCTAGACCCACAGCTGGTTCTAGTCCATGTTGATTTAAATCAACGGGTAGTTCCAAAAACCTCAAGTATTTTGCTTGGACTCTGTAATACTGACTTTCAAAAACTTCTCTATCAATTGCATGATCCTGTTCGTCGTCCTCAAATTCTAGTTCTTCTTGATAAGAAAGATAACTTTTCCAAAAATCTTCTAATTTAGCGTTTCTCACCTTCAATTCTAATATGTCATGTATTGAGACATCGAAAGAATCAATAAAAGTTTGTAATCTTGTAAGGGCTGCTTTGCAAGATGTTCTTTTTTTTAAAGAGTAATTTCTTTTTATCTGCCTCCATAATGAGTAATAAGTTCTAGTGGAAGGAATGCTTACCAAATTGAAGTGAAGAATGTCTATTTGAATCAGGTAATGCCTGACGTCGAATCCTAGACTTCTAAACGAACCAGCAAAGCACAGTCTGATCCGGCCCGGAGGACCAAAAATATGTGCACGATTGGCCATAATGTGTCTCTGGTAAGACTGTATAAATCATAGGCACCGTAGATGTTGCTGTTGCTAGTTATACATAATAAATAAACTTCTAAAACACTTTAAAGAATGCAAATAGAAATATTTATTAAGAGAGAAAATACTAGAGGCCATAGGCCTGCAAAGGTTGAAAAAAAAAGTCAACAATGTAAATAAGAACAAAAATGATTTGTAAATAAAGTACACTGCCAGTTGGAAGCAAATAACAAAAAAATAAATATAAAGGAAGACTAAACATTTTAAAAAATGTGATAGGAACCAAAGAAAAAATCATAACGTTATACATTTAGAATGCGTTTTGCGGACAATTGAACTATGGTATGAAGTTTTAGCTCATTATCTAACATCGTTCACGTCAGCCTAACAACTTGGCATTATTTTGAATTTTTTTAAAATTAAAAGTCATGATATATTTATCTTACGTTACTCACAGAAATTTGATCCGACAGTGATTACTACTAGCGCTTTGCTGTGATTAGCGCGTCCAGAAACTGAACTGCTTGAAGAGCCGTTGAAGGGGAGGTACTAGCCTCGGCGCCAGCCTCGCACTGGGGTAATTGGTGGTTGTCTGTTCCTCAGAGAAGCCTTTTGTTAGGTCGCAGGCATGGTCGAAGGATCCAAAGAATATCCTTTTATAGTGGTCCCAACGAAAGAATGCTGGTGGCTCGAAATTGTTTTCCCAACATAACCACTTTGTCATTCTATTCACGCTAGCTCAGCGTGGATCTTGCACACGGAGGAACTCTTTGATCTAGCACAGATAATTTTTGCTTGCGTTGGTAAAAGATATTTCTCTTCAATACACAAATGCGACATTCCATTTACCGCGCATTCATAGGCTAACACCCCCACCACTACCAAGCATCTACATTCTTCCGTTGGAGCAAATATACTATCGGTCGCGAGTAGATGTCGCATTTTGTTAGACGCTATGTTTCGAGAAATCAATTCTATTCTAAATGCCACAGATTGCTTCAAGTTATTTCGTGTTCCAGTACTTACAGCGAAGAGATCCGGAATAAACAAATTGCAACAGAAATCGTTCTTTTTCATGCTATTTAACATACTCAAAATCTAGAAAAATCTAATGTGACCAAAAAATTTTTAAAAAATAGTTTTATTTGTTATAGACTAACATTTTTCACAAAAAAACTAGTCCCTTGAGCCAAATTAGACTTTGAGTAGTTAATTTGGGTTATAAATGGAATTTACTACCAATAAGATTGACCAGTTATGATTATTGTGAATTCTGGATATTTATTTATTTATTATTTATTTAACGTCTATCCTATTCAGTTATAAAAACTGATTTACAAAGGAGGACAACTAAATAATCTAATAACATAGATGCAAACAACAATAAATTACATTTTCGTAAATATTTGAAATAGTAGCATTACAACAACAATGCATTTAAACACAAAGAATTTTGGTAACAAATTGAATGATATTATATGCATTTAATGAATGAATCAAATATAAAAAAGGGTGGAGAATGAAAAGAAAGAAAAGAAAAAAAAAGAGAAAAAGGAAAAAAGGAAAAAAAAACATTAAAAAAGAAAAACGAAAGAAAAAAACTTATTTATTAGACGATCCCACTCAAACGAATATGAGTTTGCCAAAATCAGGACAGCAAATCAGGGAGTATAATCAAACTTTTGCGGAAGAAACCACCGAATGCGAAATCTTTATTCTTGGGTTCAATCTTCATTTTTGTGTTCAAATCTTGACTCATATATATAATTATATCAGATATATAATTATTTAAAAAATTTCAGTCAACTGATCACAGCAATGATACAGGACACCTAACTCAAGCTGCAAGCTCCATCAGTGGCGGCAACCAGACAATCTAGGCAGAAAATATAATTGAAAATACATTTTTTATATCATAATCAAAGCATAATGAACGAACAAAGAGAAAAGCAAATCAATTATAAGAGCTTATGAATGTAAATTAACATTACACAAACACACAGACAATAACCTACAAATAAAATAGTAAAAATTAATTTTTTGCTCTTTGATTCATTATCATTGCTTCAATTTTACTTTTAAATTGTACATTCCTAGATCAGTAAACTGGCTTCTAATATCATAAGAAATTGAATTCCATAGGATACGCCTCTGTACATAAATGACTTTCTAAATGCTCCAGAATTTAATCTAGGAACCTCCAATGAGTTTATTAAAGTAGAATTTCTATCACGATCACAATTTTAAAATATTGGGTAATACCTAAAAACATACCTTTCAATACTTGTATGTATTTACCAGCACGCTATACTTCATCCTCTCCTCAATCGTGAAACAATCAGACTGCAAATCTTGGCTCAAGGGAAATGAATCAAACAGAAGGGTCATTCTCTTCTGGAGTACAACATACTCAGTAGAAGGTCTTACTGCCCAAACCACTAAGCAATAATCAATAACAGAGTGAATATAAGAATCTACAAGTAACCTCAACATTCTCTCGGTTACAAACCTCTTCATTCTATTTATAATTCCAATTGCTAAATTTAAAATTCGAAGTTTTACCGTGGTCAACCATAACAATTTTTTTAAAACGTTTTAGTCTAACACAAGATATCGATATTCTAGACAAGGTTACTTTTCAAGTTAGTGGATGGGGCGTCATGGTTGAGAAACGTGGTAGATGCGTCAAGAAGGTCGGGCTGTTTTGAAAGGACGGCCAACATCTTCGTTTTTCCTTGCCAGAAAAGGGCAAAGGTTGTGGTGCAACCAGTGAAGGCGTGAGGGAACAACTCTATTCCAGGGTGTAATGAGAGCTCTCCTCGAATGAATGATTTGAAGAGAACTGCTCACAACCTGTTCCAAACCCTGCCACTTTACTGGAAGAAAACATTTTGTGTGGGTAGCCCAATCCATGACCAATCAGCAATCAAGAGGTCGACATCCTTTCCAGCGATTAAGACGTGCTCGTACTCCTCGCTCTTCTCCAATGCTGTCCTCACAATGAGGCAGTCGGCGTCCTCTGATGCTTGCTTCGTTTCGATCCCTTGGCTATCCAGTCCAGTACGGATGAAGTTGATCAAGCGCTGCTTGTTTTTGAGTTGGACAATAACTTTTCTTGGGGCACTTTGATCAGTGTCGAATCTTCAAAAATGATGTCGCTACACGCTGAGGCTGCATGACGACTTAGCTGCTCTTCTGTTTTGTGCTCCTAGCAGCCCTTTCTTCTGGGCAGCCTTTGAATTGGGGAAAATGTGTCATTTGTATTCGATGGCTACCCAGAAGTGCGGGCTGCTAGGAGCACAAAATCAGCAAAGCGGCTACTTCGTTATGGAGCCTCAGCATTGTAGTGACATTTTTTTTTGAAGAATCGACACTGATAAAAGTGGCCCCAAGAATGTTATTGTCCAATGTCCAACCCAAAAAAAAGCAGTGCTTGATCAACTTCATCTGTACTAGACGGGGATAGCAAGGCAAACTAAGCAAGCCCCAGAGGACCCCCGACTACCTCATTGTGAGGACAGCATAGGATAAGAGAGAGGAAATACGAGCACGTCATAATCGCTGGAGAGGATGTCGACATCTTGGTGCTCCTTAATAGATTGGGGCTATAGGGCATAGAAAATGTTTTCTTGGCCAGTAAAGTGGCAGGGGGGGAACAGGTTGTGAACAGTTCTCTTCAACATCATTCATTCAGAGTAGAGCGCTCATTCCCCCCTGGAATAGAGCTGTTCCCTCACGCCTTCACGGGTTGCGACACAACCTCTGCCCTTTTCTGGCAAGGGAAAACGACGATGTTGGGCGTCCTTTCAAAACAGCCAGCCCTTTTCTTGACGCAGCTACCACGTTTCTCAACCATGACCCAAACCCATGAGGAGATAGCCTCTGCTGGCAACAAATGTCTCGTGGCATGTATGGTGGGAGAATAAAATACTCTCTCCACGCCCTGCGTTATGGGATATTTGTCCGATCTGCTGCCAACGCCAGAGTCCACCTCGCTCGTCTGCCCCAACTGAAGAGGCTGCTGCCCAACAATCCTACAGAACCTACCCCAGGTGCGAAGTGGTTTGGGAGTAGAGAAAGAGCCCGCCAACTGGGGGTGGACAAGGAGCCAGCAGGGGCCGACACCGATGACCTCAACCAAGGAAACAAGCGCCGCTAGCCCTGCTGAAATTCCTCTCATGCGGTGCCAGTAAAGGTGCGGAGGAGGGGGCTGATCCTGCCCCGAAGGCAGTGCTGAAATGCTCTGCTCTCTGCAAAGTTTTTGGGAGGGGAGACCTGCCGGAATATCCTCACTTAGCCATGGATGAGTCGGGTGAAAAAGACGACGTCGACGACCCTTTTCCACTGGGATCTAGTAGTAGATCTAATCTGACAACAGAGGCGTCTCCGGAGCTCCAAGAAGAGCCGTCTGACGACCCTGGGCCTTCCAAAAGAACACACTGTATCGCTAAGTGCGTATAGGGAACCCTAATATTAATATCTACCCCTTTTTTGTAATTATTAAAAAATTGACGTTTAATACGCATTTAATAATACTAATTTAAAATTGCGTTTTGCATTTCTGTCGCAGGAGTCACTGAGTCAAATGAGCTCCCGCCATCACTTCATGTTCAACATTTCAACGTCCCAGGTCCCCAACTATCAAAATTTTTTTTTATAAAATTTTGATAAATTTATATAGCTCATTATTAATACGTACTCAATTTCATTTTGCATGATATAAACCATTTTCCACTGAGTTTGTCTTTCTTATCCTTTAAAAAAGTCCTGGAATTCGTCCCGGGTCCATTTCATGAAAATCCGATTTCCTTAATTTTTGGTTTTTTTCCTGATAATAGGGAACTATTTGTCCTACAGGATTTTGCTTGGGCTTAATTAAAAGAAAAATAATTGCTCTACAACTTAATTGCCCATGATTTTCCTCGTGAATGAGTATGTTAGTCGAATTCTGCTCGGAAGAAAGGCTAAAACTACAATTTCAAACTTTTTGGAAAAAAGTGCCCATTTTCGAAGTGCTGTATCTCAGGACTTATTTAAAACCCATGGAGTTGCAGTTGCCCCTCAAAATTTAAACAAATTTTTTTACTTTTAAAAATGTATTGGAAACTGTTTCCGTAGGATGCCCTTTTAGAAGGGATAAGCCAAACCTGAAAAAAAAGAAAAAAAAGAAGGTTTTTCGAGCACCCCCGCAGTTACACAGGTTTTTCGAAGCTGCAAACTTGGTTTTACACTATTGGTATCTATCCTAACAACATACCAAAATATCAGAACTATGCAATGCTTTGCGACCTACGATGTTTTAAACTAGGAAAACGCTAAAGTCCCGCCGCGTTGATGGATGAGCTTTTTAAAGTTTTTAGTTTGCGTGGAATATCTTTACTTTTGCAAGTGCTTTTTTTTGCTCCCTACGCATTGTAGGTGAATGTTGTCAAGTTTCTTTGTTTCTTGTCAATTGGTATTATTACCGTAAAAAACTTTTATTAAAAGCTTTATTTCTATGGATTCTGGCTAACTTTTTAAACTTTTTCTTTCAAAAGGTACTACATAAACCATAACCTTAATGTCCATGTATAATATAAAACGTTGTAGCCCCACCCGTTTGGTCAGAATTGGCCCAAATGGCACGAAAATATCGCACAAAAAATCAAAAAACTTATATTAAAAGCTTTATTTCTATAGATTCTGGCAAATTTTCAACTTTTTCTTTCAAAAAGCAATACATCACCATTACCTTAATGTCCATGTGAAATATGAACGTTGTAGCCCCACCCGTTTGGTCAAAATCGGCCCAAATGTCACGAAAAAAATCGCACTAAAAATCGAAAAAAATCGTAAAAGTACGATATTCATGAGAAATATTTCTTCGATTGTACCCAAAAATAAAGCATTAGTCTAAGTTCAGAGAAAACGAAGGTCGTGTCAAATTTTCATAAAGATCGCATATGCCGTTTGCCCGGTAGAGAGCGAACAAACAGACGGAAAAACAAAAAAAAAAAAAAACAAACAAACAAAAAAAAAAAAAAAAACCCGAGCTAAATTTTTTGGGGGGGCAGTGAAATTGAAGTCTTCGCTTCGCTCATCCAATGACTGGCCCCCTAACTCCGATATTGATGAAACTTTATGGAAACGTTTGATATCATTAAAATTAGATATGTTATGATTTTAGGAACAATCAAAGTAATATGTCTCATAGAAGTCGTACTTAAAAGATTTTTTTTTAAATCCTGATATTTTCGTGATGTTTGGGCCGATTCTGACCAAACGGGTGGAACTAGAACGTTCATATTTCACATGGACATTAAGGTTATGGTGATGTAGTACCTTTTGAAAGAAAAAGTTAAAAAAGTTAGCCGAATCCATAGAAAAAAAAGGGGATCCCACGCAACTAAAATCTTACAAAAAAGCTCATCCATCAACGCGACTAAAAAAAGCGTTCGATAAGCGGCCTAGTAGAGTCAAAAGTGGTTTACTGCATTAAATAGCAAAATATAAATTGCTCTAAATGCATCCAAATCCCAAACTAAATTAAATGCAAACAATAATACCTCTACCTTATACAAATTTCTACAATTTAGAACAATTAACGGGAGTGTTGCTCGACTATCGACTTATGACTTTATGAGTCTGCTTTTAAGTTGGTTAATATTCATGTAAACTAGGCCGCTTCGCGATCGCTTTTTTAGTCGCGTTGATGGATGTGCTTTTTGTAAGTTTTTAGTTTGCGTGGGATCTCTTTACTTTTGCAAGTGCTTTTTGAACGCATTGTAGGTGATTGTTGTCAAGTTTAGATTTTTTCTTGTTAATTGTTATTATATTCCTAAAAAAAACTCATATTAAAACCTTTATTTCTATAGATTCTGGCTATCTTACTAATTCCCTCCTTTTACCAAAGTCTTTGGTTCTTACAACATGGCCAACAATAAACAACAGTTTTATGTCCTTTTCCAAGTTTTTATAATCAACATTGTGTTTTTACTTACTATTAAATTTAAAAATGGTTAAAGTTACGTTGTGATACAAACTAAATGTATAAAAAAAAACATTAAGCATATTAAAACAAACTAGATGTCAAAATGAGCTTTTTATAGCCAAGATAATCTCCGAAAGCGAAATTACATGACATATTGTTACGTGATTTGGTTTTATTGTATCATGAAGGCTGGTGACGTATGACCCTTTGTTTTTTCCCGCCAAAATATGTAGGAAACTTTCACCCTTATTTTATAAATGAAAATATTCTCAAAATCAAGAAAATAAGATATTTTTGTGTAAAGGAAGGTGGCCTTAACCAAGTAGATCCTTATAATAATGTTATGCAAATTCCCTATTGCTCAGAATCGGTCCAAATATCACCAAAATATCGCACAAAAAATCGAAAAAATCGTAAAAGTACGATATACATGAGAAATAATAATTTGATTTAACCCGAAAACGTGGCAGGTCTAAGCTCAGAGATTTCGAAGGTCCCCTCCAATTTTCATCAAGATCGTATATGCCGTTAGCCCGGTAGAGAGCGAACAAACAGACAAAAAATAAAGACAAAAAAAAAAAAAAAACAAAAACAAACAACACCCAGCAAATTTTTTTTGGGGGTCAGTGGAATTGAAATCTTCGCTTCGCTCATCCAAAAATTTAAATTTTTTGTAATGGAACTTGAAAAGTAATGAAATCTCATACATAACAAAAACTTTTTAAAAAAACAGCCAAACCTTACACAATCAAAAGCAATGAGATCTAAAAGAAATGCTAAGCTCATGTATCCTACATTTTTGCAATTCACTTTGCCCTGTGACTGCATCCTTGCAAAGCTTGGCAAAATAAATTTGCAGAACTTTTACATTTAAAACAATAAATTGCAAATAAAATTTCGCCACGTTTGCAAGGGTGCAGTCATAGGGCAAAGTGGGTTGCAAAAATGTAGGGGCTTGGTATTTCTTTTGATCTCATTGCTTTTGATTCTGTAAGTTTTTTTTTTTACAAGTTTTTTGTTATGTGTGGGATAAAAATAGGCCGCTTCGCTAACGCTTTTTCCATCGCGTTAATGGTGGCTTTTTAAAAAAAATCGAAAAAAGTACGATTTCTTGAGAAATATTTTTTTAAAATGTCTCTTAAATCTAACATATAAAATTTTCAGTGTTTTTTCAACGTTCCCATAAAGTTTTATAAAGATCGGGTATGGCATTTCCCAAATATCCGAAAATATCTCATTAAAACAAAAAAAAATCGAAAAGTACAATTCAAAGAATTATTTAACGATTGTAAAAAAAAAACTGGCAGTCTAAGTTCAAGATTTCGAAGGTTTTTCCTCAAATTTTCATCAAGATCGCACAACCGTTTGCTGGGAAAGGCGCAAAAAAACATAGTGTATAAAGATTACTAACTTGTGAAAAATGTGTACCAGCATAAAAAATTTGCAATTGTGTAATTTTTTAAGGGAAAAATTTGAAAAAAACTGGGTCCACGATGAGGGCTTATTATTTAAAATATTAAAAAATTATATTTATTGGTTTAAATTTTGTGACCGAATTTCAAGTGGCAATAAATTAGCATGTTTGGTATTAATTAAAGTTTTTTTTCCTATATAAAGAAAAAAAAAAACATTGAAAAAAATATTTAAAATATACATAATTTAGGTTAATAGTTGATTTTGCTGATTTTTTGTTTTTAACCAAAAGGCAACGCTAAAAATAAATTTCTTTTAAACTAATGATTCACAGTGTTCACAAAGGGGCTGGTAAATAAATTAAAATTCATTTTTTTAATTTTCAAAAATATAATTACAAAATTTTTTAACACAAATAAAAATATGGCGATAAGATGTCTAACTAGGGTCAAAATATTACCAACTTAAAAATTTTGCAAACTTAAAGCTTTTGTAATGAGAAATTCGAAATCTGGGTCCAAGCTTGTGTTTATATTTAACTATTTATTGATTAATTAACATTATTTTAAAATTTAATTTGTCCTAATTTTAAATGAAGAAAATTTGTAGTGTTTGTATCAATTGAAAGCATTTTTTTCCACAAAAAGAAAAAAATTATCGAAAAAATATTGAAATATATACATGTTTTAGTTAAATATGTTAATTTTTGTAAATTTTAGTTTTTAAACCCAAAAAGATAAATTTTAAAGAAAATTTTTCTTCTAACCAATGATAACACAGTGTTCCAAAAAAGAAAGGGTTATTACGTATCATTTTCAATTTTCAAAAATGGTGGGGGTAATTACATTTTTTACACAAAATTATAAAATTTTCTTAAATTAAAAAGTTACGAAACATGTTGTGTGACGTACGAAATGCCATTTGACTTGTTTATATAAATTTTAAAAAGGATTTTGTAATAAAAAATTTGAAATCATGAGTATTAAACGTCAACATTCGCCATTTTATGATATCAAGCACTATATCACGCGGGGGGTATTGCATGTGCCGAACGAAAACTTCAATTTCGCTTTACCCAGAGAAAAATAGCTCTGGTCTTGTTGGTTGTCGGTGCTTTTTTAGTGACAAAAACTTTATTTTATACCAACATGACAAAATTTTCTTTACTTTTATTTTCGGGCCAATTTAAATAATTAATTTAATTAAACCTTCATTTTTGCTCCAATCGGGGTTTTCGTAAATAAAAACTATTAAAACTACATGTAATCCTTAGATCCCTGCATGTGAAGTGGTAAAGCCAAATTTTTAGAATGTAATTGGGGGTTTGAGTCCCCGTTGGGGGAAAAATTTTTTTTTGCATCGCCAAAACCCAAAATTTGATTTTGCTAAAAAGTTAAATCGATATTTGGGGTAATAATTTTTTTTTATATTAACGCCCCCCCCCCCATCCAATGGTGCAAGATATTCCAGCACTGGACGGGGCCTGTCTGCAACATTCCCCAGGGTTTAAGTGTGTAACAAAAATTACCGCTAATGTTTTACGCACCCCCCCGATTGTATAAAATATCATGGTTTTATGCCCCTTAACTGAGATCAATATATACATTTTACTTAAAAATAACTTGAACGATAATAAGCATACGTGGATTACATCACGTAGCCTGTTCAATTTTGGGAAAACTAGGAAAAAGCAAAGTCCCGTCCGTTGTTGAGCGGGGACCGGGACGTGCAAACGAACCCCCAGTACGACATTTCCCCTAATGTTTTTCATACCCAAAAAAGCTGAAAATTTAAAAAAGGAGAGAAAGTTGTCTTATTGACCCCGCAAAAATTCATAACGATCGGGGCATTAAAAAAAAAAAATTTTAACCAAAGATTTGGATTTTGTTCAAAAACTGTACAGCATCCCCCATAGGGGGTATGTACATTGTGGGCAAAATTTCAGGGCGATCAAGAACGGTACGACTGTACCGAGCAGTAAAAGAAAAAAAACAAAAAAAACAACAAGACTTCGAGCCATAAGTCGAGTGAGACGCTCGCTACGCTCGCTCAAATACCAGGGGATTGTTGATTGAATAACTAGGAAAACTCGTTTTTTTTGGACGCGTTTGTTTGAGCGAGCACCGGTACGTGGAACATGACCCGAGTACGACATTCCCATAAGGCCCACCCACAGTGTAGCCTAACTGGATATTGACATTATACACTATATAGTATTCCACACTTTGATTGTCTAATTCACATCAGATTCTAAAGTGTATCTTTGTATCTTCGACTGGCACTGCCTTCGATTTTTTAACATCTTTCGAATTATGATTACCAATAAGTCTTTAATGTCTTGACCGATTTACTGAAAAATTTGGAAAATAGGAGAGAATGTTGTACTTGTTGACCCTGAAAAATTTCATGTAACTTCGGTACATTTTTATTTTTTTATTTTTTTTTTATTTTATAACCACGATCGGATTTTGTTCAAAACTATTCAGCAACCCCCCTAGGTGGTATGTACATGTGTGCAAAATTTCAGGCCAATAGAGAAACGGTGCGACCTGTACCGAAGCAGAAACAGAAAAAACAAACAAACAAACAAACAAAAACAGACATTTGAGCCATAAGAGTCAAGTGGAGACGCTCGCTACGCTCGCTCAACAAATTCTTTAGGTATCCCGATTATAAGTTCACCGCCGGATGGCTGGCTAGACCAATCTGAGGTATGTTGTTACTTAAAAAAATACAAATCAATTAGTTATATTGTTCTTAACATGGAGTAACTTATTTAGGACCAAGAAATCTGTTTACGGAAACGAAAGTTGTCGAACATTTTATTTTGTCGAATGTTATAGGTTATAGTTTGCGTACATAGCACATTACTGTCAGATCACGCGAACACAGGTGTGTAACTTAGAAATGAGGGGTGGGGGAGGGGTGGGGGGGGACGCTCATTTGCTTAAATGCTTAGTCAACCTTCAACTTCCCGCACTGTGACCTCACAGTCACTAAACAGTATTCCCTTGTCGAACCGCTTCTCGCTCCTTGCCGACGAAACAGACTATACGTATATCACCACATCACTCTGAAATTCCGACATGGATGAAGACCAGGATGACATTAACCCCATGAATACCAGTAGCAACCATGCAGCAAATTCTAGTAACATCACACCCAACTCAACTTAAATAAGTCGGAACGGGTAACCTCCGATCACAGTGTTCGGCGTGCCAACATATCGTCAGATGTTAGAACTAGTTAAGCGAGCGAAGCGAGCGTTTCATTTGACTCTGCCGGAAAAATTAGTCACTGTGTTTTTTTTTGTTTTTTTTTTGTCATCGCGATAACGTTCGAACGGAGGCTCGGATCGAGTTGAAATTTTGAACATCCGCAAGCTTCGTTCTCGATTGAATGCCATTGTTTTTGTGGCAAAATCGTTCAAAAAGTTAAAAGTTAGCATTAAAGTTAACCGAAGTTTTTTTTTTCAAACTAATCGGCGACAAAATCTGAGATGGCCAAATCATTTAGTAATGTCCGTCCGGGTCACGATTATGTTAATTTTATTTGACCGTAAGTAGTGTAAGATGGAAATTACATTATAACAAAAGTAACGTTGCCATGGCAACGAAAGACGCGCCAAGTTTTCTAATGCACTGCCACCTAGAAGTAATCAAAATACTTTCGAGAAGCAGTCTATTATTTGTCACAAAGAGTTTTAAATAGTTTTCCCAAGGAGTCAAGGTCCTCTAGATGGGTGGATTTTAAAGTAAGATTTACACACGGGTTTACCCAATACCTTGGCAATATAAATAATATTGGAAACCATTGCCCTGTGGCAGCGAACGTCGCAATTTTAGCTATAGCACGTGCTCGCTTATCACGCGTCCAACTGAGCGTTTCCTAGTTAAAGACAATACCAATGGTGATTTCACCCTACCAAAGACTCATTTTCGTAAGTAAAGTACGGCAGCAAACTTGTCTACGTATGCAGACCTTGTCAAAGCCTTCCGCGAGTTAGACCTGCAGTTATACACTTTCCCGACAGCCGACCAGCGGTTGAAGAAATCGTTCTGCGGGCCTCTCAGCCACTGTCGACGTCGAAGACATCAAAGAAGACCTCCGTCACCAAGGGGGTTCGCCATAACGGACGTCCAGCAGCTCCACCACCGCGCTGTTGAGGGAATCAGACACCCAATGCCCCTCTTCGTAGTATCTTCTGCAGTTGTGGATAAAGGTAAACCTCTCCACCTCCTCGAGAAGGTTTGTTATCACCGAGTTTCTATTGAGCGTTACAGAGGACCTCAAGGTCCACGCCAGTGCTATAACTGCCAGCGTTTTGGCCACAGCTCCCTATTTTGCACTCTTCCTCCTACCTGCTTCAAATGCGCCCTTACCCACAAATCAAGCGAGTGCCCCAAGCCGCGCACCACCCCAGCCAAGTGCACAAACTGTGGCGAGGATCACCCGGCCTCTTCGCGCAGATGCAGCGCGTTCCTCCAAGCACGAGACCGGCAAGTACAGTTCAGAGGTCAGCAAAACCCTGGTACATACTCCAACAAGAAATCCATAACACCACAGCCCAGACAGGTGGGTCCCCCCTAAACCTTCTTCAGACCGGGAGTTTCTTAGGCTAATGTAGCATCACCTTCGAACCGCAGTCCCAATTACCCGATAAACTCATCATACGTTCCACCACCCCCTCACCAGCACTCCTCGCCTTCCTCCACCTCGGATGAAGAGACTTGGGAAATTGATTGCCATATCGGGCCGAGGCCATCACACGTCTCAGGCCACCCTCCAGAAATAACGTCACGCTCTCAAGCTACCGCAGCTTACTCATGGACCTTAGCAGCTTACCCGTCACTTCTGAACGATGGTAGCGATATACAGAAATCAATCGACTATACCCTCATGAAAAAAAAGGGTTTAAACCCCCTAAAGGGGAAACGGGGGCCCCCCGGGGTGGGGCCCCCCAAAGCTTTGCTACCCACTTTTTATCTTTGGCCTTTCC
>JAMZAV010010365.1:0-23156 GCA_024449915.1 Sweltsa coloradensis
TCAACAAAATAAAAGTCTTTCTTGAAAACGATTATTTTGTCTGATACTACCACTAAAATACAAAATTTGAACATAAATATTAAAATATTTTGAAAAAGAGAAGGAAACTACTTATTACTGATTGGCAATCAATTGATAATCGATGGCAACCCTAGAAATGAGCCTAGCTGACGTGAAGTGGAGGCAGAGCTGCGATAGAAGAGTGAACACAATTCTATAAACATTACTCTACGTGACCTGCAGATCATTGATTTTTGTTGCTTAATATTTTTACGTTATATTATTATTTGAGCCAAAGAGTGGTCATAGATGGGGATGGGCAGTTTAAAAAAAACATACTTTATGTGGGATTCGAACCCGCGTGACCTGCGGCAAGCTAAAAGTTCTCGCTTGGCAACAGTCGGAAACGATCATTTCATGTCGTGCCTTGTGTTGTCGTACTTTGAAGGAATCATTATTATTTACTACAATTCAGAAATTAAAAAAGTCCACCCCAACTGGAATTCGAACCACGGGTCTCCCACATTCCAGGTGAGCGTCTTAACCACTAGACCATCAGGACGGGTATATATATTTTTTTTTTATTTTCATCCAATCAGATGTTTAATGGAACTACAATTCAGAGATTGCATTGGACCCGTCCTGATGGTCTAGTGGTTAAGACGCTCACCTGGAATGTGGGAGACTTGTGGTTCGAATCCAGGTTGGGTTGGACTTTTTTAATTTCTGAATTGTAGTAAATAATAACAATTACACCAAAGAAGTGTTTCCCGACTAACCAAATCGAGAAATTGTAGGAATTAGTTGAAGCTAAGCTGTTATACAATAATTTGATTGTGTCTACTTTGAGATGTACATGTAATGCTGTCCCAGTTTAGAAGTCCACAGCTAACAGAACCAAATAGCACGTATCTATTTGAAATTAATTTAATATGATTTTTGTGGCTTTACGGCAGTATTCACTATTGCTATTTGAGACTATGAGAGTGAAAGACATTAACAAACACCCATGCCTTATGCAGGATTCGAACCTGAGTCCCTCGGTGTATTTGCTGTGGACCTACGTCCAAATCGTTTTGAACTACCGCAGATTTGAAATTCAAAATCTTGACTAATGAGTAATGACTAGCAGTCTTCATTCCCGATGACAGTTTTAAAAGAGTAGTGCATTACTTCATTACAAAATCAGTTATCATAGTGTGTGACTTCTTAGCTGGTACAAAACCTGTAGTATTTTTGTGTTGACCATTTAGCATTTTAATTTTGAACCAATTTTGAACATTCTTGGCAAACTAGTGTTTATTATCAGTTCAACCAGGCCTACCTGCCATGTGTTATTAATGTGTACATTTAATTAAAAGTAAGATAACCAGACTACGATAAAAATAACTCAAAATTCTATCACATTTAGCAATGATTGAAACATCCAATTTCTCTATTACGTTGTCTGCTACGTCTCATGAGCGTTGGTTCTAAGCGAATCACTAACGTACATGGGTTCGAATCCTGCATAATACACAAGAGTTGAGTAATTGTCCATCATCCTGTCTATTGGTCACTCATAGTATCAAACATCATAATTGCACAAATTTTCAGAGTTGTTCTGAATCGGCCTTGTTGATTCTGGCGTTGATTCGCGGGTGTTCGCACTGTTTTACCACTGATTGCTATATTTCCTATTAAAAATATCGATCTTTGGTTGGTTATCGCTCACTCATCGATTGCGTCGGGGCCTGCAGGGTTGGCTTGGTCGCTTTGATTTAAAGTCCCCCACTGAAAATCAGTTATATAACTGAGTGGGTAGACTCTAAATAAAATTTATTTATTTATTTAGTGACATCAAGTTACAAAACACGAGCAATCATCAATTATCCAAATTTGTATACAAAATTATACACAGCTTCCTCCGATTATTACTTGTGGTGCGCATCATCTAGATTCAACTTTCACCAAAAGTACAGTTAATCTGAATACAAAGCTATTGCACCTGGTCTCAAATATTTTCCGGCAACGATGTCAGTGAAGTAGAAAGTAGCGGCAGAGGAGGGGGTGGGACACTAGGGGGGTGGGACATAAGGGGGCTGTAGAGCCGAGTGCTAGCAGATTGTGAACCTGGAGAAAGCTTTTACAAGTTATGTGTAGTCAATACTAGACTAGGGACGTCAAACAACTCTAATCTGTATCAGTAGTTACCAACGATATTGATCAATGATAAATAATCGTTAACTAGAAAATAATTTTTCCAAGGTATTGAAGTTCCGATATCTTGATTAGTCGATAAAAATAAAATTGCTCATAAATAAACCAATTCTATTTGATTTTTATTTGGGAACGTGGTTGAAACAAATCTAGTTGGGTTTTACTATGGAGAAGAATGCAAAAAATTAAGATTAATCAAACAATTAATTAGAGATCGATATGGAGTAACAAATTTGCAATCCAATATTTTCTATTTGATATCAATTATTCAGGGCTTGAATTTGATCTAGAATAATTTATCGTTTTATATCCTTAGTAAAAACTACATAATAGGGAATGTTCACTGAGTCCAAATATTGACTGTGTGTAAGAAATGAATAGAAAACCACTTAAAACACTATTACTGCAATTAAAACCAATTTAAAGGAAATATTTTTATTTCTATTGAGGCACAAAATTTGTAGTATTTTATTTCCCGCGCAAACAATGTCAAGATTTGGGTCTAGAGCTTTGTTGAGCAGTGCGCAAAGCTGTTTCAATGTCTTTGGATCAATGAATAAACTACCGCCTTCTAGATTACACAGTTTATATCACTAAATAATTGGATGAGCGTAGCAAGCGTAGCAAGCAAAGTGAAGATTCCATTTCTACTACACTGAAGAAAAAAATCCGGAATGTTTTTTTTTCTTCTTTTTTTTCTGTTTGTATTATTGTGTGTTTGTTAACACGATTCCGGCTAAACCGATACTCCAATTGCGATTTAATTTTATGGAGGCCTTCGAAATCTCTGAACTTAGAACTGCCACGTTTTTGAGCGCAATCGGAAAATTATTTCTTATTAAAATCGCAATTTTACGATTTTTTTTCGATTTTTAAAACATTTCTTTGATTTATAACACCTACATGCTTTATCCTATTGTAATGATTTTTTCACAGAACCTTAATTTTATGAATTAATATATTCGTAAGAAATTTGAGCGCAATCAAAAAAACTATTTCTCATGAAAATCAAGATTTTACATGTTTTTTCTTTTTTAAAACAATTATTTGACTTATAACACCAACATGCTTCATCCTATTGCAATGATTTTTTCACAGAAACTTAATTTTATAAATTAATATATTCCTGTAAAATTTAAGCGCAATCGAATAATTATTTCTTATGAAAATCGCTATTTTGCGATTTTTTTCTTTTTTTTAAATAACGATTAATAAAAAAATAAAATAATAAAGTTTATTTTTTATTTAATTTAATTTAAAAAAAATTTGACGTTGTAATAATTTTTTCACAGAACAACAGAAAATCCGCATAACACAATGGCAGCTCAATGCACCAATTACGCTCATCCAACAACGCGGCGGGACTTAAGCGTTTCCCTAGTAAATAAATAAATAGTATTTAGAGTCTACCCACTCAGTTATAATATAACTGATTTTCAGTGGGGGACAGTAAATCAAAGCGACTAAGCCAACCCTGTAGGCCCCGACGCAATCGACGAGTGAGCGATAACCAACCAAAGATCGATATTTTTAATAGGAAATATAGCAATCAGTGGTATGGACAGTGCGAACACCCGCGGATCAACGCCAGAATTAACAAGGCTGAGTCAGAACAACTCTGAATTTATTATGTGCTTCGTTGCTAGGACGGCTCCAAAATCACCGTTTACAAACTCCTAAGACACGAACTGATGGACTGAAGTCCAAATCAGAAGTTAAAAATCTTCAGACTTTGGCGGGAATCGAACTCTGGACCTTCTACATTGGAAACAGATACGCTAACAACAAGACCAACGAGCCACACAACAAGACTGTTTGACCATGGAGTTGGATGATAAGGAGGTCTAGCTCAAATGGAACTGCACGTCCACGATCGTGTTTGTTTGTTTGAGCCTATTCGCCATTTTGATTGTAATAACCACTACTAGCAGGTTAAACTTTGCTACCATGAACTGTGGTAGGCCCTAGGTTACCTTGGTTACCAAAGTAAACAATCAAAATGTCTGCCAATATGAAGTGCTAACTTGTACACCGCCGACCACACACCTGCGCCTCCAGTACGCCAGTACTATTTATAACTCCATGGTTTGACATTACCTTATTGGCCGATTCATAACAATAACTAATGGTGACGCAATGGCTTGTTTTTTCGGCCATTAATATTAGTGCAACTTTCAGATTACTTTTTAAATGAAAATCTTACCTAAATAATAAAAAAAATATGATTAACGTATTCAGAATGAATTCCTTAATGTAGTGGAGTGATAAAAAAGTTGAGGAAGAGTTTATTTTCAGTGAACCGACACCGCCTGTACTAATTTCTTTGCTACCGGTCATTCAGGTCGACATGTTAACCGACAATAATAGAACATTAAACGTTAAATTTTGCCTTGCCGTGTACCTACTCAAAAATATCTTTGACGGAATGGTATGGGTCAAGTATAGATAAGTACGGTAGGACCAGGAGAGGAGTACTGATCATAGTGTTTAGTAAAGATGTCGGGGGAAGAGTGCCGTGTACTTTACGAGGGGGGACTGTCATGGATGTTGTGCGAGTATGAAGACCCGAGGATGATGGGTGGTATTAAATAAATAAATAAATTGTATTTAGAGTCTACCCACTCAGTTATATAACTGATTTTCAGTGGGAGACAGTAAATCAAAGCCACTAAGCCAACCCTGTAGGCCCCGACGCAATTGAATATTGAATAGGCGGGGGGGTGGTGAGGGGTGATAGAGGTAGGGTGCTGGTTACAGCAATGGGTGCACAAGGAGGAGAGGGGGAGGGAGAACATAGGAATGGGCTTCTGTGATAGTTAATGAAGGGAGGGGGAGGGAAAATACTGGGAGTGTTGGGATGGATAATGCTTTGGATAAGAAGTTATTAGTAAGACCGGAGGATTTCATTTGATTTTTTGATGACTATAGGGTAGGGTAATGTCTCTTTTATTGCAAACAACTTATTTGAGAAACCCATGCCTTACACGGGATTCGAATCCGCCTAGTGTCATAGGCCTACTTTTCGGACCAGAGGCCTAATTGTATGGGCCGTATGAGCTCGGAGGTAGTGGAGGGGATAATTAATTGTAGGGTTACAATAGTTGGGTTGGCATTAGGGAACGGAGGGAATAACAAATCTAGTAAGGACAGTCAAGTGTGCCAGTATGATAGGATAATGTTCAACGACTGCAAGGTGTGAGTGGGTAAGAAGGGAAGCAGAATGATCCCTGGAGGAAAGGGGATTAAATGTTTAGTTTAGTTTTTTTATTATCCCTTCGATAATGTAATGTTGAAGATTCTTCCAAGATACGGTATTTTGTATTTTAGAAAGATTTGTGGTGCTCGTAGGAAAATGAGTAAGTGGTTGGTGACTAGGTGTGTTTAAGCGAGCGAAGCGAGCGTTTTCATTTGACTCTGCCGGAAAAAATAGTCACTGGTTTTGTTTTGTTTTTGTTTTTTTATTTTTATTTGTATGTCTCGCCATAACGTTCGAACGGAGGTTCGGATCGAGTTGAAATTTGGACCATCTGCAAGCTTCGATCTGGATTGAATGCCATTAGTTTTGAGGCAAAATCGTTCAAAGAGTTACTTAAAGTTAACTGAAAGTTTTTTTTTTCAAACTAAACGGCGACAAAATCCGAGGTGGCCAAATCATTTAGAATGTCCGTCCGGTCATGAATATGTTAATTTTATTTTGATCCGATAAGTAGTGTAGATGGAAATTACATTTTAACAAAAGTAATGTTACCATGGCAACGAAAAGTCGCACGAGATTTCTGGCCACTATGCACTGCCACCTAGAAGTAATCAAAATACTATCAAGGAAGCAGTGTATTATTTGTTACCAAAGAGTTAAAATAGTTTTCCCAAGGAAATGATGTCTGTCAAGGTCCTCTAGATGGCGGTGGATTTTATCCACAAAGTAAAGGTTTACCCACGGGTTTACCCAAATACCTTGGCAATAATAAATAATATTGGAAACATGGCCCCGTGGACAGCGAACGTCGCAAATTTAAAAATTTAAAAAAATGTGCAATGTGGGTCTAGCTATAGCACGTGCTCGCTTATCAACGCGTCCAACTGAGCGTTTCCTAGTATAGTAAAATAGGAGATGAAGGGGAAAGGCAGAGTACTTGCTAGGGATGAGTACATGACCCAGGTAATAAAGGTAGAATGAAAAGGGAAGAAGTTATATCAACTCTTGGAAAATACAAAAGGAAAGGGGTAATATTTACTATGTGCTCAGGGGAAATAAGGAGATTTTCACCAGCGACCAGGAAAAGTTGAAGGCTTTGATTAAACGAGGGGGTGGCAGGAGGATGGGTGTACCGAGGGGTGACAAACCACCAGTATATTTAATTAGTAGGAGGGTGTTGGGAAGATGGGTACAGGGAAGCCCCATGTGAAGGATGGCTCAGGGTGGAGTTGTTTTAGAAATAAATATTAAACAGCAAAGTAACAGTTTGAAAATTTGAATGTATTAAATTTTAACTATGACTGACAAGGATTGTAATATGACTTTTATATATTTTGTAAGTACGTTGCCCTGTTAAATTGAATCGTCTTTTATCTCTTTTTAATTTTTTTTGTACTATCATTGAAATTGCAATTGCATGTAAAATAGCTTTGAGCTAAATAAAGAATTAATTAATTGAACACCTTTGTTTCAATTAAAAATACAACACTTTGATGAGTTTACATATTGCAATACCTAATTAATGACTGGTATAGTAGCATATAGCACATGCTATGCTATCTAGTGATAGGGTAGTGTTCAAAACAAGTCAGTATGGGGGTAGAATGGAGTCTGCATCTGAAGGCAAGGTCACAGAGATGGAGAAGGTGCAACGTAGGGCAGCAAGAGGGGCACGGGGAGAGTTGGGCGGTGGGGAGGGAGGAATATGAGGTGGGGAATGATAGGAGGGTCTGTGAGTGTTATTGCTATGTTGGGTTGGAAGTTGTCATTGGAGAGAAGAAGGGTGGACAGGTTGTGTAATATATTAAGGTAGAAGAGCGGGGGTGGAGGGAAATCCGTAATATGTAACACAAGGTTCAGTTAAGAATGCCACGTCTGGCCGCCTCCACTGTGGACACCGATCAGGAAATAACACATGACAGCTTTCTAGAACCGATATTCGGCATCAAAACATTCAGAAAATATAAGTAATTTTAAGTAAAGATTTTGATTATTTACCTGGAAGATTTTAAGAATTGCGCGAAAAGTGTGACACAATAACATAAATAACATGATCACCCAAATACTGGCAACAAGGTTTGCAGCAATAGTGCGGGATATTTGAAATGAACAATACAAACAAGAGAAGATAAATTTAAAAAATAAGCTAAATTTATTACCCATTCCATTTAATTTGCGTTTACTCTATGCCAGTAAAAAGCTTTTTTTGTGTCTGTAGGATAATACTTTTAAATCATAAAATATAATAATAAGACAGCTATTTTTTTTGAAGGGGGGGGGGGTAGGGGTGGGCATGCCCATTCTCATCCCTTTCCCCTTACGTTGGCATATACCCAACTGGCTCCCGCGTATAGAGGCAGGGGGATCATCCATGGAAGTTCCAGCGGAGTAGGGCCTATAGTGAGAACGGATCTGGAGGATGTAGTAGTTGAGTTTTTGCAAAGTTTTTGAAAAGGTCACATTTTTTCCATTTTTAAATCAAGTCTTTGAGAGCTTGAGTTCAGGTCGTGGTTGGGGTAGGGTTAGGCTAATTTGCTAGCGGACTGACAACCTGAAGGTGAAACTAGGTAAACTCTATCCTTGGTTATAAATGTTAAAAAACATCCTACATGGTACTTGAAGAAAATAATTAAATCATGACTGTTCTTTAATTTTGCTAAACATTGTGGTTGTATAGTGTAAAACGTACTATTCCAAGACACCAAGACTGTCCATATCACTTCAAATATTGAACACAAGAAGTTAGATATGTGGGAATCAAGATATTTAAAAATCCATCTCAGGCCGGGTCTCCGAATTGCTGGTGGGATGCTCCAACGATAAATGAAATTGATAAATAAAGTTGAACTAATTACTGTGTTATATATCCTGTATCTATAAATATGAGTAGTAGGTGTGAACTAAAATTATTTAGGGGTTGTTCTCCATACAAAATGAAGATGTAATGTACATCAGAAAACGAGAGAAAATTCTGGAGGTGTAAGTCTAGGACACAAAGATAAAATAAAAGATACATTCTCTGGTGGTATGGTCACAGAATAATGGAGCAAGATGGAATAATTCCAAGGAGAGAATAAGATTGTACAAGAAGGTGGGGAGGGAGAGTTCAAAGGGGAGGATCTCGGAGGTAAATTGAAGAATCAAATAAAACAAATGTACGAGAAAAGTAAAAACTGTGGAAAGAGATCGATAATAAAAACGCTGGGAGGACAGGAAGATAAGTGGAGGAATGCTAGACCTACAAGACGAGCCGAGACTGGCTAGCAAGCTAGCTACAAGCCCGTAGCTCAAGAATAACCGCGGACCCTACTCTTTGGAAACCGCGTGTTTTATTATTATTATCTATTTAGATATTTGACGATGACGACCAATAACACAAAATCCATGTCTAGCGAGATTCCAACCTATTTCTAAGTAAATATCTTTTGGGTAGGCCTAACTACTTTTAGTTGTGGATTCCTAAAATTATATATTTTTTTTCTGTGAGCGAGGGGCTTAAATAAATAAAATAAATAAATTGTATTTAGAGTCTACCCACTCAGTTACAAACTGATTTTCAGTGGGGGACAGTAAACCAAAGCGACCAAGCCTACCCTGTGGGCCCTGATGCAATCGACGAGTGAGCGATAACCAACCAAATATCAATATTTTAAATAGGAAATATAGCAATCAGTGGTATGGACAGTGCGAACACCCGCGGATCAACGCCAGAATCAACAAGGCCGATTCAGAACAACTTTGAATTTATTATGTGCCTCGTTGCTAGGACGGCTCCAAAGTAACAGTTTACAAACTCCTAAGACAAGAACTGATGAACTCAAGTCCAAATCAGAAGTTAAAAAACTTTTGACTATGGCGAGAATCGAACCCTGGACCTTCTGCATTGGAAGCAGGTACGCTAACCACAAGACCAACGAGTCATTTTTCTTTCTCACTATATAGTACACAATGGCTTCTTTCTAGTTATGGTAGTTTGTACATATTAAGTCAAGGCATTTAAACTTATCTAGTACACATACACAATCTGAAATCTGAAGATACTCTGCAGAGGCATAACTCAAAATGGCGGGGCCCGTACCGTATGCAAGTTGGATTCCGGGGCCCCTTCTTCCGGGACAAAGTATTTTATTTATTTTATTTATTTATTGAACGTCTATCCTATTCAGTTAAGAAACTGATTTACAAAGGAGGACAACTAACTAAATGTTTGCACGGTATAGCCAGGGTCTGGGGTGAAGCCTCGGCCGGCGGAGCCATTTTCGCCGTAGGCGGGGAAAAAATGGAGTCTACATTATAATATTTGATGGCCTAAAACGCATTTCAAGGCGACTTTTTATCCCAAATGACAGTGAAATGTAAAATCGAAATAGACCATATTTGTTAAGCTTAATACCTAGTGGTAATCGCGGGGGCCCCTTAGGTCGCGGGGCCCGTAAGCACCGCTTACCTTGCACCATAGGGAGTTACGCCACTGATACTCTGCAATTTGAACTGATCATGTTGCTCCAACTAAAGTTACACTCCACATCTGCTCTAGTTGCATAAAAAGCGGTTTACTGTACGTGTACAATGTAATAGAACTACTTAATGAACTTGGGCTTACCAGGAGTATAATCTGCTTAGGCACTGCTCGTAGTGAGAGGATCTCGATGTGGGCCGGTCTAGGAGCGGACTTCAGTATTGCGGTGGGCGGAGAAGACAGGGAGGCGGGGACGCACTTGGGAGATGGTGCTTCATCCAGTGACGGGTGTGGTATGGCAGCTGGAAAGAAGAAAACTTGAAATTAACGACTTTCATACATCTTATCACACTTTTTACTTTCAAACTGATTAAAGTGCTACTGTACTTTGAAATGAACATGAAGAAAATGTTTAAAAGAGACTTGGGTACTTGTTCATTAACGGGACCCCCTCCAAAAAATGTAAAAATTCAGTAAAAACATTTCATTAGACAATCATAACTACTACATCTACTCCATCTGAGTTTCGGGAGGCCAGGAAAACACAATTATTTCGAACAAAGCCTCGAAAACATCCTTTCCGGCTACAAACTTTGCGCCAGGAGTGACACGGCCTACGCCAACATACTTCACACTACAAAACCTTTAACGTCGCGATTTTAATATAAAGGACTTTCAATGGAAAGTACTTTCGTTTAAAATAGCAACGTTAGAGGTTTTGAAGGTTCATTTGGTGTCTGTGAACGTCAATGTCAGCTGCACGGCGACGACTGCTCTCATGTAGGCCTACGCGTTCCAATGGACTGTACTCGCCTGAGTCACGTTGAACGTGTGAGTCAAGTTCACTGTTTGGGTCATATTCAACTCCTCGCAAGTTGTAATTATTTATTGTTAACAGAAATAAGTAAAAAAAACGACGATGAGGGGATCAATTAACAAAACATTGAGGGGGGTCCCGTTAATGAACAAGTACCGAGACTTGTTGTGAAAAAAATAGTAATAACAATGTCACTTTTATTCTTCAAAACTCAAAAACTACATTACAATTTTACATTACAGGTCTTATATCATTTTGATTTTATTTTATTGTTATACAGATAGCGAAAAAGCGAAAAGCGAAAAAGCTAAAAACACATTTTTTTTCTTTTTTTAATTAAAAATAAAATAAAAAAATAGTTAATTGAAGAATGCTCGTATAAGTTAAAACTTGAGTGTGAGCGTTTCATACATTGTAAAATTATATTTTATAAATATATGGTTTCGTTTTTTGTTTTTTTTTAACCTCCTATCTCTTTATAACACCCCTGCCAACTCACAAAATAACATTTGAAAATAATCCAATAAAGAAAGACTGTCTGGGTTTTGGTTTGGTTTCATTGTCATCACTTTAGGTCAAGATATAACATGACTATCTCCGCACTACCCTACACAAACACCGCAGCTTATGTTATTTCACTCAGGAATAAAACCTGCTGTGTGTTGGAATTATTTCAAAGTGTTTACTAAAAGAACATATTGACTAGAATACAATAATAATAAAAGTTCGTCAACATCAACTTACCTAAGCACTTTGATACTGGCAACTCCTGCAAGGTGGACGTGTCAGCATAAAAGTCTTGAGCCAAACTAGATAACTGTGACGCTGATCGAAGAGTTGTATGAGGTCACTCGGTACAGACGTTCTTCCTTGGTGGAGACGAAGTACGAGCGAGAGGAGCCGTTCACCAGTGGAATAAGCAGGCAAATCGCAACTAGAAAATAAAAAGGTTGGAATCAGTGATTGAATGTCAATGCACAGTCGGGAGTAAAAGTGGGGGGGACTTTTAGGGATTTGATAAATATCAAAAAAGAGATAATTATTGTAACAGTAAATTATCGTTTAATTTATATTGGATGTTGTTGCATACTTTGACCCATAAAAGGGACTTTCATTGCAACCTATAATATTAATAGGTAATTTGAAAAAAAATTGAGAAATGAAAGATCGATTTAAAACTAAAGTTAAAGAAGAGTCATTGTTTAATATTCAATTTAATTATCCAAAAGCTAGCTAATCAAAAACCATAATTTAGCACAGAGCACAATTTTCTATGCTTTTAAGTTGAATAATCCTCAATGGTATGTGTTTATGCTCAGTCTATAGTGTACCCTACACAGGAAACAAGAAATTCTCTCACTCACCTAAACATTTTGACGCTGGCAACTGACGCAACGCTGACATGTTGGTATGATGAACGTCTTGAGCAGAGTCTGCGACATTGATTGAAGAGAGAAGACTACGCGTTATAGATGAACTTCCTTCCTCAAGACAAGGCGAGTGACGCTAGTCCTGGACACCCGGGGAATAGCTGTAAAAAAATAGTCAACATTCAGTCATGCATAAGAATATTTGGGGGAAAGAAGGGGGGGGGGGGCACTGGCAAATTTTAAAATTTAAAAAAAAAAAATTAAATTTTTAAATTTAAATTTATTTTTAAATTTTAATTTATTTATTTAAATTTAAATTTTAAATTTAAAATCACATATCTTGGTGCAAATGCATAATAATGAATTGGTTTTAGAAAGTCAACGAACAATATTATGGTAGGGAAAGTAACCGCTAGCATTGCCGTAGTCAGCAGTTGGGAATCGAACCCAAAACCTTTGTGCATTGAAAGCAGCAACTAGCCCTAGCCCAAAATAACACTATCTACCCAAGCATATTAAGTCAATTAAAAATGTAACTCTCATTTAATTACTATAAATCAGGAATGAAAATAAATTACAAGCAAACAATTACTAAGTGGTAATTGAAGGTGGCCAAGTTCTAGTTGGTTGAACAATGCAAATAATTGCATCATATTATTGTGAAGTATAAGGACAAAGTAACTTGAATGTCTCACTCACCTAGCCGCCTGTGAGGACGTCGCTGGTGATCAGCTGGCGAGTGATGACCTAGGCCGGGCGAGCGAGGAGGTCGCAGAGTCCCCCCCCCCCCAGGCTGGCTGTAGGGGCCGCGGCATTCCTGGCTGCAAGGGAGATAACAAGACAATGATTAGAATAACACGCAATACAAACATTCACTTTACAACCTTCACCAGCAGATTGCCATGCATGTTTCAACAAGGAGAATAGATAGTCAAGACGAAAGAGAATTTGTTCTTATGATTAGACGTATTTTCCTTCAGACTACCGTAGCATATAGTCTACACCCAGTTACCGTAGCATATAGTCTACACCCAGTCTCGGACCAATAGAGCGATCTCTTAGAATGTACGTTTGTCCGAGCTCCGAGGTGGATGATATAAATAAGTAACGTACTATTTTCAACAAGCTTAATTGAAAGACATGACATCGTACTTGCGAATAGACCTACGCAGGGACAGGGAGCATTATCGTAACATCAAGGACAAGATCGGGACATGAACCTAGGATGGGAAGTTGGGACTAGAAACGAATGCCAATTACCAAACTACAGAGTGGTTGTTTGCAGGTAGGAAGGTGACCCTACAGGCAGTGGCGTCCAGAAAATGATTGGGGGGTACAAGATGCGAGTGAACCACGAGGCAGTCAACGTTTTTAAAATACAGGCTACAGTTCCCAAGAAAATTAATTCTTGTAATCGGGATATAAAATTCGCAACAATTGAAACTTTGATCAGGTCAGGGCTATATTATTTGCTCTTGGATTTTGAAGCGAGCTCTCAAAATTTTCTCGACGCCTAGGGCCCAAATAACGAAAAACGCGCCACTGAAGCCACGGAATTGGTAAACCTGTAGTAGAGCGGACGTGGGTATTATAGCGGCTAATACTCCACCTACAAAACCTTTAACGTTGCTGTTTTAAATCTAAAGTACCTTCCTTACCCTTTAACGTCGCTCTTTTAAGCGAAAGTACTTTTCCGTTGAAAGTCCTTTATAATTAAAATAGCGACGTTAAAGGTTTTGTAGGTAGAGTATTAGCCGCTATAATACCCACGTCCGCTCTGCTACAGGTTTACCACGGAATTTATTAGAAAATGATTTGACTGTCGCAAATGATGCAAATATTACTTATTACGCACTACGTAGAGCTACGTGTACTGCGAAGGTTGAGTAAAGTAAAGTATGCAATCATGATGTCACCAAGTATTGCATTGCAAGTCAAATGAGGCACAAAATATGTTCAAAAATCAAATTTTAACTACGTCTTTATGGAAATGTTGAACACAGAAACCATATTGAAGGAAAATAGCAAAATATAATTGATCAGCGTAGAGCTATCGCGAAGGTTCTTCAAAGCAGCAACTACAAGAACGCCACTCCACGTCAATTAAGTACAATGGGGCGATAGCCTATATATGAAGCTAAAAGTGAAAATAAATTAAATAACAGTTTTATGCAAATGAAGTTGAAATAAAGCAACATTTAAAACAACACATAAATGAAAACTCGCAACGAAGGGCTATCGCGAAGGTTGTTCAAAGCAGCAACTGCAAGAATGCCATGCCATGTCATCTAAGTGCAATGGAGCGCTAGGCCCAATATGAAGCTAGTGATAATTAATTAAATAGCGGTTTTGTGCAAATGAAGTAGATATCAAGCAATGATATTCAAAAAAACGACAGAAAAATTGCAGCGTAGGGCTATCGCGAAGGTTGCTCAAAGCAGCAACTACAACAATGCCATGCCATGTCATTGAAGTGCAATGGAGCGGTAGGCCCAATATGAAGCTAGTGATAATTAATTAAATAGCGGTTTTATGCAAATGAAGAAGATGTAAAGCAATCATATTGAAGGCAAACAGCAGATATGAAAACAATGTTAAAAGCATGCAAGTAGAAATGAAGCCTAGGCTGTCTTACCTTGGTGAGAGGGAACCTTCTCCGTGTCTGTCTGGCAGGCAACTGGACGAGGGTCCTAGACCAGCGACTAGCGAGCGAAGAGTCATCTCATGATCTGCGTCAGTCTGTAGCTAGCTGCTAGCCTGACCGTCTGACGTCAACATGCACTCACTAGGCTGGGCTGGAGGCTTCGCGCATTCGAGATAAGAACCAGAACATGACACAGAGCTAGAAGTAGTGGGGAGGTTCTGGGTTCGATTCCTGGTAGGGGGGAGGGGCGATAATGTTATAATTTCGCCCCCACGCCCCGCTGCTCATTTGTTTTTCAGGGTTGTTTAAGACCTTAGGGGACTAGGGACTAGCCCCCCCCCTCAACCCCTAAACTCCTAAAGTCACAAGATGGAATTGGCGTAGTAGGAAGGAATGTCCAAGAGCAAGGATTTGATCAATCCCAGCATTTCTAAGACTGAGGAAACCCCTAAACTCGGTCATAATTGTCATTGGCTAAGTTCGAACCTGCGATCTCGCGAATAGGAGCCTGGGGTGAGCTACCTCTATCAACAAACACAATAATAGTGTATCAATCTGTAAACGAGAGAATCGTAGTACCATGTTATTTTGTAGTTGGTTGTTTACTCTATGTCGCGAGATGATGATGTCACACCAGTTTTACTTGAAATTCACTCCTACCCGTCATCGCCTGCAAAACCTACTCATTCGCTTCATATTCGTATCCCGTATATTCCACCTCCCCCACCCACCACCCAGTCACCCAACACATCCGCCAACTTTATACGTCACCCGCAATATTATCACGAAAACCAATATTAAAACCCTTCTACCGCACATAGTTATTAATATAATAATATAATAATAGCAATAGTTATTAAGTATTATTCATTCCCTCTCTTCCAAAGGGGTTATATCTGTTACCATGTATCGATCGAATGAATAAATTGAAACTTGGAACATATCCCCTATTATTATGTAATAAGCACAGTAATAATTTCAAATTCAAGGCTATCGCGCCCGACATAATATTAAATACAATTAATTGGTCGGGTCATTTCACCACGTCGAATATTGTTCTAACGTTTCAGCCCAACTTTGTGGGCTATCCTCAGCTCAGAAAACAAGAAATTAAAACTAGAACACTTACTAAGATGTAAGACAAGACAAGAAAGACTACATTTTTAGTTTTCATTTCTTGTTTGCTGAGAATAGCCCACACAGTTGAGCTGAAACGTTAGAACAATACAATATATTTGACGCGGCGAAATGACCCGACCAGTTAATTTGCACTGGAATAAGTTCCCCAATAATATTTGTTTCAAAATTGTTATGTTTTTTCACTATTATAAATTATTTTTGTTAATTACACTGCAGCTTAAGAGTAATCTTTGTTTTATACTAGGACGCTTCGCGAACGCTTCTTCCAGTCGCGTTGATGGATGAGCTTTATTTAATATTTCTGTTCAATGATTATGTTTTTAAGTGGGATCTCATTACTTTTTCTATAGTTACTTGATATACTTGTTAATTATAGGCCTACACCTGTAAAAGGCTTATAAAAACCTTTATTTCTATATGCATTTTGACCAACTTTTTCAACTTTTTCTTTCAAAGGGCACTACATCACCATAATCTTTATGTCAAGGAAAAATATGAACGTTGTAGCCCCCCGTTTGGTCAGAATCGGCCGAAATGTCACGTAAATAGATTATGTGAGTGTTAATTTTGTTTGTTATTTATAAAGTATTGTTCACGACAGGCTAAAGAGAATCCCCGGCAACTGAGCCGTCTTCACGCTTTGAATGTAACATTGAAGACATCTCGTGAATATTAAATAAAACTCGGAGGGACCCTATCATCCCGGCTAAGCGCTTGACTCTGATTCGGGAGGTCCCGGTTCGAATCCTGTCGTGACCGGCAATCCTGACTGAAGGTTAGGGACCGAGTCCTCTTAACAGCCCTCGGACATCTCGTCACAATTTTCCTATCCGCAACATACTTATAGTTCACCTGAAGAGAAGCATACATTGCACCCTTGGTTTAATATCCTCAGCAAAAAAAAAATGACCAACAACAAACAAAATAATATACAACAGAGTTAAATAAATAAATGAACGAAAATCATTAAAACTCGAGATAACTGAAGAATAATATTAATCATCACAATATGTACATTATTTCGTTGTGTCCACTAACTAGGTTTTTAGGGGCTGGATTACAAGGTAATTGCGAAGGAAATGTCCGGCGTTCAGTCATGGTGATGATCTGTGATCCTCGCACGCTAGACATGAGCCACCTCCGCCGGTTCGCGCACGTAGGCCCAGCACAGCGACCACGCAATCGCCGTCATTGAGATGTAGATGTACTAACTCACAGTCACCGACGTATTTAAATTCATAGATATCTAACCAAAGTAGGCCAATATAGGTCTAAACGTCATATGCTTTATAAAATAGGCGTGAAGGCGCATTGCTCTAAATCGTAAGAATATTTCTTGCTCAAAAATAATATATGTTGAAATTACACCTGAAATGTGTAAAAAGTGCGAAAAGGCCATAGTCAACTACAGAGTTTAGGAAAACAGCGGGAAAACTTATTAACATATTTTGAAAACACTTCAGTGTCAAAGTGACAAAATTAGTGTTTCAAAGTTTAAATATGTAAATATATAATCCACAAATAAATCGTACGTAGGCCCTAAAGATGATTGAACTCAGGTCTCCCACATTTCGGGTATAGCCAACTAGACTAGGAAAAACGCCAAAGTTGTTGTTAGACGAGTGAGCGACTCATGTGTTGAGTACCCGGGAACATTTGCATACAAGTTATATATGTGGGCTATAAATGATAGGGTTTAATGTTTGGGCGCGTCAACAGTGAGATCATAATGCGCCACTCTAGCCTCAACACATGGCTCACTCACTCGTCTAACAACGACTTTGGCGTTTTCCTAGTATAGTGAAATGTAAAATTTCAAATTATAAGTGAATGTAACTTTAAGTTAAATTTTACCTTACAACCTTAATTAGTAAACATGTCTGGTCAACTGACCGGCTTGCTATCCCTACAAACAATAAACTATCACATACTGATTTACTGAACTTTACAAAATAAAATAAAATTTATAGTTACTTTAGCCTTGGACAATAGTGTTGCGTTTCTCCATAGATTACAGAATCTTTACAAGTTATATATTTTTTTTGAATCGTATTTAGAGTGTACACACTCAGTCAGGCCTATAACTGATTTTCAGAGGGGGACAGTAAACCAAAGCGACCAAGCAAACCCTGTGGCCCTGACGCAACAACCAAATATCGATATTTTTAATAGGAAATATAGCAATCAGTGGTATGGACAGTGCGAACACTCGCGGATCAACGCCAGAATCAACAGGGCCGATTCAGAACAACTTTAAATTTCTTATGTGCCTCGTTGCTAGGACGGCTCCAAAGTTACCGTTTACAAATTCCTAATACTAGAACTGATGGACTTAGTCCAAATCAGCAGTTAAAAACCTTCTGACTTGAACAGAACTGTCAACTATTTTGATTATGCACACGCACACAGTCACATTCACAAAGCATTCTGTATCTAGGAGAAGACGTTTGTCTGCCTGCAAGATAAGGGATCACGTGACTCAATGTTACCTCTGACAACCGCAGCAGAGATAGCTTGTCTCATCTCATGACAACATAGTTTCAATTTCAGTTTCAGTTTATTTGTGCAATTCTAAAGAAAAAAAACATTGTGTGGCATGGACATCATATTCCAATTTGGAATGAAAACAATTAAAGATATTAACAAAATTGACTCTGATTTAGAGGGTTACGGGTTAGAATCCGGTCACTGGTAATCCTGAACGAAAGTTTTTCCGAGAAATTCCTAACCCAGTGGCGTAACTAAGGGGAGGGGGGGAGGGGCAAATTTTGTCAGAGCGGGGCGAGAAGGGGCACGATTTTTATCATTTATTTAACGTATTTAACGTCACACCAACACTGTGAATTGGGCCGTTTATATAGTATGTTTCAGTGTAAAATATTTTAGTCTCCCGGTAGCTCTCCACTCAAGTCAAAAAAGGTCAACTAAATAAATCTAATTACATACATGCAGACTTTTTTGTTGATTTTTAAATTTTTTATTATTTTATTGATATTGGTATTTATTGAGTTTTTTCTTATTTTACAATTGTTACACACGTCTTTTATAAGGTTTTTATTAATGAAAAACTCGTCAAAATACTTTTTTAAAAATCCGGGGCTGTGCTCCCCGGACCCGCGTAAACTAGGGGGCCCCTCCCCCATTGTTCATTATCATGAACTTTACCCAGGAAAGAGCTTATACCCATAAGCTGTTTCTGCATGACAACATACCCCTTTCACTAGTCATGATGGCGGCCATTGATCTTTTAAGGTTACAACAATGTTCGTCCTCCCCCAAAAACAAGGGCTATTTACGCCACTGACTTAACCCTATAATAATCCACTTCAAGTCTAATGGTGTCTCACTCCAGGAAAAGCTACCAGACCCACACAAGACATCCGTACGAGAAATATTGTGTTTATTACAAATTGAAAATGTGTATTTGTTTTAGAATTGGCGATAAACTAAATTAAAAAAATACTGTGTTTAGATAAACCATTGTGAAGGAGCAGCTACGACGCAAAATGCAATATGTCATCAACAAATTTAAAAAATCTAAATTCCAGAAGCTTAACAAAACCAAGATTTTATCATCTAGGTGCCCGTTAGGGCGCCGCAGCCAAGCCGCGGTGCGCTACACACTCGGGCACCTTATACAGCAAGCAGAATTGGGGTGATTTCGAGGTATTACCCAGCCGTCATGAAACGTGATGTGAACTTGAAAACTATCAAAATCGAGGGGATTTAGGTACTCGACAACACATGCCAAATTTGGTTGGGGTACGAGCATTCCTTCTTGGTTAAGATATGACTTGAAAAATGCTCAAAATCACTTTAAGGATGTTAGTTACTACTGCTATTATATTAGTCACTCAACGCTACTCCTATCTAATTCGTCAGTTTCAATTGCCCAGCGATTCTGACCAAACGGGTGGGGCTACAACGTTCATATTTTACATGGAAATTAAGGTAATAGTGGTGTAATTCCATTTGAAAAAAAAGCTAGAAAAGTTGGCTGGAAGGCTTCCAAATAAAGGTTTTAATATAAGCCTTATACAAGAATATAATCAACAAGGTAACGAAAGTTACTTGACAATAATCGACTATTGTTTACAAAAAGCAAGTCTTTGTGCCACTAGATATTTTACATTCAATTGTTAATTGTTAATTTCATTGCAGTTAAATCGACTGTGATAAAATTATTATATTTTAACAAATAGTTTTGCAATGGAACTTGAAAAAGTAATGAGATCCCACACGTAACAAAAACTTGTAAAAATACAGCCAAACCTTACACACTCAAAATAAATTAAATCTAAAAAAAGGGCCAAGCTCATCTACCCTTCCACATTTGCGCATTCTTAATTCATAAACGTACAGTGTCCCGTAACAGCATGCCTTAAAAAGCTTGGCAAAATAGAATTTGCAACTAGTATTAATTTAAAGTCATAATAGTCCATCCAACTTATTTTTTTCTAATTAATTTAAACGTAATGGTCATGCAAATTCTATTTTGACAAGCTTTTCTAGGATGCTGTTATGGGACACTGTACGTTTATGAATTAAGAATGCGCAAATGTGGAAGGGTAGATGAGCTTGGCCCTTTTTTTAGATCTCATTTCTTTTGGGTGTGTAAGGTTTGGCTGTATTTTTACAAGTTTTTGGTATGTGTGTTACAAACTTTCTGCTGGTGAAAAACGCAATGCTTACCATGCTATTCGATGATAACCTTGGATTTTTTTTACAAACGCAATATTTCCAAGCTAAATGCTGGGTTATTGTTGTAATTGTGTGGTTTTTTTTAAATCTCGATGGATATAATTATAGCATTTTGAGTCGTCGCTTCTTTGTTTTAATCAATCGCTTCGGGTAAAACTACAACTAAAGCTGTGTCTTTGATGTAGCAAATGCATCACATTGGATAACCGGACCCCACAGTAATAAATAACTTAAAAGACGAGATAATAACAGACTGTGAAAATAATTATCTCCCTGGTAGTTTTACTATCGTATTTCCACCTAACACAAAACAGTCGGGCATAGGCCAACAATAATTATACAGCGTTGCTAATGCTGTGTGCCCCGCCTTGACGCGCGCACACGCGCACGCGCACGCGCACGCACACGCACACGCACACATTTTAAATTAAAATTAACTTTAGTTAGCCTACACTTACTCGGTCTACACGAAAAAGTAGTCATGAACATTCTACTTCATGTTTATTTTTAAGATATTATATGGTTTTATTTTTGTATTTTTGTGTTATTGTCCTTTGTATTATGTATGTCTATTGTATTAAATATAAATTTTTACCGAGGTAACCGAACCTATTACAGGGTGCAATGTATGCCCCTCTTCAGGTGAACTATAGGTATGTTGCGGATAGGACAATTGAAGGGATGTCCGAGGGCTGTTTAAGAGGACTCAATCCCTTGCATTCGCATTAACGACTGAGGAAAACCTCGGAAAAAACCTTCAGTCAGGATTGCCGGTCACGACAGGATTCGAACCTGAGACCTCCCGAAGCACAGTCAGTGATTTGATGTTCGACGCGTTCTTTGTCCTGCTTCCATAAATCATCACATCTTAACAACTTGGCATACTTAATAATGAAGGACATTTGATGTCCCTATCAAATCAGATTTTCAATATTTATCAATCAGAAAATGCGTAGTTATTTGTGTGTTTTTGACCATTTTGACAGATTCTAAATTGTATAAAATTGAATTCTTCTTTTGTTTATTATCATTGGAATAGTGCTATAAAAGATGCCTTCATAATTAATTTTTACACAATTACATAAAGTCATAAAAAGATGCGTCTAAAATTGGCTTATAGGCCTATATTTTGACACGCGTAAAATGAGCCTCCTCTGTCGTTTCTATTGTTGCTCTGTGGGTCTTGCCTCGTTGTCAATAAAGACCTAATATGCCAGCTCAGCTCGTATAACAACGTTTTGTTCCACTTCCTTTTCCTGAATATTAAATAAAACATCGACTCTCGTATCGTTTTAGAATTTTCATTATCATCCCCGCTCACCCCCCACCCCCCCTCACTTGAGCCCCGATATTGACACTCATAAGCCAGGGAGGGTAGTGGCGTGTGTTTGTGTGTTGAAGATATTTAATTTGAGCGCGCTACGGCCTAGTTGTTTCGGCCTGAGACGCGCGTGTAACCTGATCGCGAGGCGTATCACACTAACACAGGGAACACGAGACTGAGCCACGAGACAGACGGGAATTCCAATATATCGTACAGGGCTCATAAGAATACTTCGGGCTACATAATTCCGGGGTTAACGCCCTTTATTCTGTATGTACCGGGGACTGACGTCGCTCAAAATCCCAATCCAAAAATCATTCTAGAAAAAAAAGCTTCGCAAACGCTTTTTTTAGTCGCGTTGATGGATGAGCTTTTCTGTAAGTATTTAGTTTGCGTAAGACCACTTTTCCTTTGCAACTGCTTTTTGAATGCATTGTAGGTGATTGTTGTCAAGTTTATATTGTTACTTGTTATGTATGTTATTATAAACCTCAAAAAACCTTTATTCTATAGATTCCGGCTAACTTTTTCAACTTTTTCTTTCATAAAGCAATACATAACCATTACCTTAATGTACATGTAAAATATGAACGTTGTAGCCCCACCCGTTTGGTCAAAATCGGCCCAAATGTCACAAAAATATCGCACAAAAAATCGAAAAAAATCGATAAAAGTACGATATTCACGAGAAATATGTTCTTAGATTGTACCCAAAAAACGTGGCAAGTCCAAGTTCAAAGATTTCAAAGGTCCCCTTTAATTTTCATCAAGATTGCATTTTATGCCGTTTGCTCCGTAGAGAGCAAACAAACAGACAAAAATACAAAAATTAAAAAAATTAAAAACACCCGCGCTAATGTTTTTGGGGGAACAGTGAAATTGTAGTCTAAGCTTCCCCACGGGAACACAAACGTCGGTTCAACGTAGTATTTTGGTCGGAAAGGTCGGACAGTGGTCATTCGTTTTTCAACTTAATTCCAACGTTGGCCAAACGTTGTTTTTTGGTCGGAAACCATCGGTTGGTTTTAAGACGTTTTTCGACGTTGGCTTACCGTCGGTTTGAGGTGTATACACGACCATTTACGGCTGGTTGGTTTATGGTCGAATGCCGACGTCGTTTAAAGGTTGGGATTTGTGTGCGCGCCGACATATTATCAACAGTTGTTTTTAGACATTATCCGACGTTGGCTCGACGTTGTTTTTGTGCACATACCATGATGAGTGTGGTTAAGGTGATGCCACGTCGGTTAAAGTTGGGATTTCGTGTTTTAGTGTGCACAGTAGCCCAATGAAGTGTTTAGGTCGA
>JAMZAV010010366.1:0-21367 GCA_024449915.1 Sweltsa coloradensis
TCTGGGACAGTTTCGGGATTTTCCACATACTCCCTCATTGCAACTATGCGCCCTCGGGCAGGAATTATGAACCTTATAATATTAGCCTTTGCTGGTGAAGACTTTTCCCAATTTAAAAAAAAAAAATGTATACAGGAATGGTTGCTCCTCTGTTTGTAGCAATGGCACAGATGCTACAATATTTTTGTCATGTGTGCCTGTCATTAAAGAATGCTGCTCAAATGCACTCCTTGTTTGTTGGGAAACCTGACGAAGTTAAAGACTACAAAATTATAATACTTTTATTTAACATGGTATGGTACCTTGAATTAAATATGAGACCATCCAATAAAAATGCGGTTTCATCATGTAAACACACACCACATGAACATGTAAAAGAGAACACGGGCACTAATAACCTTAGTGTTGTGTGCCCTTAAACCCTAATAACTAACTAACATGTACGCATTACATAAATAAATAAATCGCATGGGTAATAGCTGACAATGCATAATATGCCCATAGCCTATACCTACCAATACCATAACACATGAAACCACCCTTACTAAAATTTTTGTAAACCGATCGATAACCAACTAATAACCAAATAGCAACCCAGAAGACATAACCTTTCAATAACCATTTGTAAACAAACTGATAACATTTTGTTTCAAAAAGTTATCAAATGGTTATCATAGATAACCATTTGTAAACCTCTTCTTTTGTTGATTTGGAAGACATGTGATAACCAACTAATAACCAAACGATAACCATTTATAAACGAATTGTAAACCAAATAACAACCAATACATAACCATGGTTATCAGAGGTAAGGAACACCAGCGCGATCTAGTAGTCGCTCAAATAACCAAAATCAAATCAGATTACTGAATCAAATATTCTAAAAATAAATACTTTCAATGACGTTAGGACTTCAATTCACATATGTACATACCAAGGAACAAATACGCACTGGATGGAAGAAGAATTAGACAATTAAATTTTATTGGTGACTGTCGGACTCGATCCCGGGATCCCTTCCTCCATAGCTCGACGCTCTCTCCAACTGGCCACGGAACCTGTGCCAGTAACAGCGCGCAGGCTTGCTTATAAGGTTGGGCCGCGCGCTTGTATCGTGTATTGCAGAATGCAACGTCTTTACTACTCAATATTGTAATTTTATTTTTAATTTCGTTCCCAACATAATGATTTCACAATATCTGGAATCTTCGAAATGATAATTCTTCCGATTATCCCTCACATCATGTGTTCATATCTTTGCGCCTGACTGATAATTTTCTACATGTATATCATACAGTCATCAATATAATAAACGGTTTATGTATACAATAACTATGTATAATATACATAGTACACAGTTCGCTCCGAATTAAGAAAAAAAGGGCACTTCAGGGAAATTTTATGCTTTTGGATGTACCTATATTAATGATTTAGATTTAACTTATCATTTGATTTAAATCAAATACATATCGTTGTAAATCAATTAAAACCATAGTTGCCATTTAAGTTGTTATTATTATTATAATAATTATTATTATTTATTGGATGAACGTAGCGAGCGAAGCGAAGATTTTAATTTCACTGACCCCCCAAAAAATATCTCGGGTGTTTTTTTGTTTGTTTTTTTTTTGTTTGTTTTTCTGTCTGTTTGTTCGCACGATTCCGGGCAAACGGCATATGCGATCTAGATGAAAATTGAAGGGGACCTTCGAAATCTCTGAACTTAGACGTGCCACGTTTTTGGGTGCAATCGAAGAAATATTTCTCATGAATATCGTACTTTTACGATTTTTTTCGATTTTTAGTGCAATATTTTCGTGACATTTGGTCCGATTCTGACCAAACGGGTGAGGCTACAACGTTCAGATTTCACATGCACATTTAAGTTATGGTGATGTAGTACCCTTTGAAAGAAAAAAGTGAAAAAGGTAGCCAGAATCCATAGAAATAAAGGTTTTAATATGAGTTTTTTGAGGTTTATAATAACAATTAACAAGTAACAATAGAAACTTTACAACAACCACATACATTGCATTCAAAAAGCACTTGCAAAGGAAAAGTGGTCCTACGCAAACAAAAAACTTACTAAAAAGCTCATCCATCAACGCGGCGGGACTAAAGCGTTTTCCTAGTTTATTATCATCAAAATACAAAATTAGACATGTCCATTCTAAGTTCTACCTATAAATTGGTTGTAGAAAGCGAACGAGGCTCATTCACACTGTTGCGCGTTCTGCAATCAAAATAACACTAAAAGGCTAGATCTTAAACATAAAATTCTTATCAGAAACTGGGCTCATATGAACTTATTCGATCAAAGGATGAAGAAAACATGGTGATGTATGGCAGTTTTACAATTAGATAATAATGACTTTTCTAACAAGGCGTAGTACAGATAATTGGATGAGCGAAGCAAAGACTTCAATTTCACTGACCCCCCAAACAATTTAGCTCGGGTGTTTTTTTTTGGTTTGTTTTTCTGTCTGTTTGTTCGCACGATTCCGGGCAAACGGCATATGCGATCTTGATGAAAATTGGAGGGGACCTTCGTTTTCTCTGAACTTAGACTTGCCACGTTTTTGGGTACAATTGAAGAAATATTTCTCATGAATATCGTACTTTAACGATTTTTTTCGATTTTTATTGCGATATTTTCGTGACATTTGGGCCGATTCTGACCAAACGGGTAGGGCTACAACGTTCATATTTCACATGGACAATAAGGTTATGGTGATGTAGTACCTTTTGAAAGAAAAAGTTGAAAAAGTTAGCCAGAATCCATAGAAATAAAGGTTTTAATATGAGTTTTTTTAGGTTTATAATAACAATTAACAAGTAACAACAGAAACTTGACAACAATCAACTACAATGCATTCAAAAAGCACTTGCAAAGGAAAAGTGGTCCTACGCAAACTAAAAACTTACAAAAAAGTTCATCCATCAACGCGGCGGGACTTGAGCGTTTTCCTAGAAATCTATAATCAAGTCCATTTGAAGCAGGGTGTTGCAGTGGCGTGGTTGTCATATGGCTATTTAAAGGTTTTTAATAACCAAATATAAACCATCATTTGGTTATTACTTGAGATTTACAGTTAATTGTCGATTGGTTATGAGAAGGTTCATAATAACCAAGGTTGTCAATTGGTTATGTATTGGTTACTATACGATACTCAGAAAAAGTAGTAAACCAACTAATAACCATGGTTGTCAGTTGGTTGTTACTTGAGGTTTACAGTTGGTTGTCAATTGGTTATTAGAAGGTTTATAACAACCACGGTTATCAATTGGTTTGCAATAAGTTATCAAATGGTTATCAATTGGTTATCAATAGGTTTACATTTAGTTTAAATGCATTTTCAGGACTTTCAGCTGGTTACTAGTGGTTATCAAATGGTTATCAATTGGTTATCATGGTTTACAGGAAGTTATCAGTTGGTTATCGATTGGTTTACAAAAATTTTAGTAAGGGCAACAAACGCAACAGGTGCGTAATTACCAATAAGTTAACCAACCCACGCTAAACCATATGTTAACCAATTAATTTTGAAAAATAATGTTTGAACACCTTTGCTAGAAAAATTACCTCCCAAGTGCTGCATCATTTTTAACCAGTTCAGTGGCGAGTTTTTTTAACGCTAGCCACCTCCGTAGTGGCTATTTTATTTCACAGTCAACGAGCGAGAGAGAGTTTGGAGGCTGAGCGGGCGCGCATGGTCGCGCGCGAGCTCTTTGACATGTCTTGTTCAATAAACTTATCTCCTTTTGAATAACACAAATAAATACCACATTATCGTATGTACATCTGTTTATCTTACCTTGAAATTCTCATGAAATCACCTTCTGATGATTGACAGTTGATTAGAAGTCAGCTACTGTGTGATACCGCTCGAAGCACGGCGCTGCACACAATCCCACTTTGCACTGTTCACTCATAGCGCGATTCACGTCGTTGGCCCATTCTATAGCAGACAACACATCGACAAGTTGGATTCTGCTTTTTGTCTGTAGCAGGCAGATATGATGGATAAAGAGCTGCTCCAAAGCGCAGTGGTGTGGGGGCTTTAGATGGGCCTACCGATTTTTTTCTTCTCGTCATGTTTTGTGTGTTTCACAATTAGTTTTTCTATCAATGTCATTTGGAAATCTAACCGCGAACTTTTCCCCCCATTTTTCTTGTACAGCAAGTAAGCATTCAGACATGACATATCGAGCAAGTGTCGGAAATGCTTTTGATAGTATTTTTTTTTAGTCTTTTTCGCGCACTTTTGTATGAATTTAGGTATTCATCACTAAGATCAACGCCACCCATTTTGCAGTTGTAATCAAGGAATAACTGTGGCTTGATTTTCTCCTGTCCACGTTTCTTAATCACAGCCATGTCATCATCATGAGTGGTGCTCATTACACATATATCTTTCTTATCTTTCCACTTCATTATCATTAGCTTGTCTTTGTACATGGCAACATGTTCCCCCCTTTTTAGCTTCGCTCTCTTTATTTCCGCAGGAACACCCTTTCTGTTTTGTCGCAGAGTACCCATAGCGTCGGTTTGGTAATCACGTAATATTTTGTACAGTTCGAGGCTTGAAAACCAATTGTCCATTGTTACTCGATACCCTAGGTTTGAAGTTGTATGTTTAAGGAAAGGAAAAAAAAATATTCCTGCTATTGACAAAAACATGTCAAGGAATCGTTTTTTCCAGCTTAGATCTACTTTGAAAGTAAACAACTTCTGAGAAGCCCCAGGAGATTGATCAGCATACTGATGCCTACAAATGTATGCACTTCACTCGCAGCCGTATTGTACTCTACTCTACAGAGTAATAACAACGACTCACTCACAACACTGGTTGTATAACATACAAACGGCAGGTCATAAGCCTATCATGTTTGTTAGACATGGTTCATATGTTCCCTCATTGCTTTTGTAACTGTTTCTGATACACATTTCAATAAATTTTTATGACATGATTTAGCAGAATTCATTTGTCCTAAGTGAGCCTAAAATCCTAAAATATAAATTATTCTATTAATTAATTTACGAATTAATTGAATACAAATACCAACAAAAAATAATAGCACATTACTACTCACAGTAATCGCATCCACACTTTCTGACGCACTTGTCACACGTAGACCGACACACTCGCACAAACAAGCAAACATTAGTCTAAAACAAATTTGCAATGCTTACCTCTAACAAAAACGGATATTCCTTTCTAATCGTATCTACTGTCTGTTTGTCCGCCACCATTTCGTGCTGCAGAATGTATGTCGCTTTCATAAACCTCAACGCCAACCTTTTTTTGTAAAGAAAGAAGAAGATGAACATTATTGACATCCCTCTTGTCAGCCAGAGATTATACTCCATAACAGAGAACCACTTAATTACACACATAAAAGCACATGTGCCACTGTCATCAACACGTTTTGACTAACATTAATGCTCTTGGCGTGCAGCTTCGATATGACCTCGCCGCCCCGCACCTTTTTACTACTACCTGCACGTACACAGCAGAGAGCTTCGCCTCGCAGTCGGTCTGTTGTTCTTGTCCCAGGCGGACGTGTTTTGTCCGCGCTCTTCGCTCTGGTCTCATTGGGCCTCCACAGTACATGGAGTTAGCTTCTGTTGCTGCTGTATGTGTTGTTTGTTCAAGTCTTTGCTGTGTCCTTCTCTTTCATCATTCAGTTTAATGTTTGTTCACTTCCAGAAGTTATCTGTTCTGTCCAGACTGGAAGGTTCATTTCTCTCTTCATCTGCCCTGCTTGTCGGAGAAGCGCTCGTCATCTTCGTGTTGTGCTCCGTCTGTTCCGTCCGTGTGAGGAGTTGATGTTTAGAAAGTGCTAGGTTCTGTTGAAAGTGAGATTAGAGCCTTGACACGGTTTATGTGCTGTGCTTTTTTGTTGTGCAATTGTGGATTGGAGAGCCTGTAGTAGGCTAGGTGGCCGAACACCGATGGGGCGACTGAGGAGGTAAAGCTTTGTAGGTCCTGGACTGTAGGGAAGCGAATGGTAGTTGTGCTCGTTTGGATATTGTGGAAGTTAACAGGCATTGGGAAGGATTTTAGTTTGTGTGCTTGTAGCACTTGGTGGATGAAGGGGGGAGAGTTTGGTCTGAATCTATGTTCCCTGATGAGGATGGTAGTCGTTTGATGGTCTGTTTCTTGCTGGGTGGTCGGTTGGCGGTTGTTGCTTCGGGGAGGAGCCGTAGGTGGGATGCTGGTCGGGTTCAGGCCAGGTATTGCCCCAGGTCTCGGAGGTGTTTTGTTCCCTTGTACGCTGGGACTAGTTTGGTTGGCCGTATCTTCATGAATATTGTTCCCTTCGTCTTGATGGGTTGGAGTGGTGGTTCTCGAGTTGTTTTGACTTTGGCTATCCCGTGGTCCGGTCGTAGGGGTAGTCGGAGTGGGTTTCTTCTTAGCTTTTTTGTTGGTGTGTATTGCTCTTCATCCCGGCTAGTCGAGGCCGCTGATGGCAGGGAGGACTTAGACCTGGGCTGGTTCTTGTCCGGTTCGGGTTGATTGGGTAGTGAGTTGTTGTTTTGGTTTGCGAAGGATTGAAGTAGGGTGGTAAGAAAGGGTTAGTGACGAGAGGTCGGTGGGGCTTGGGGTACCCCCTTGGCGATGGGTTTGATCTTCCTATCTGTGGGACTATCTCTTGGTCCGTTTTAGTCGGTGGGGTGGCGGTCTTGGGTTTTCTTGCTCGTCTGGTGCTCTGAGGAGGCTTCAGGAGGTCGGACGCCTTCAGGCAGGTGTGTCTTCTGCCATTGGAGCTCGTTGGAGAGGTTCTTCCGTCATTGCTTGCATCGTCCTCTCTTCCAGGTGGCTGGAAGAGGGGACTGGGGGAGCGATGGATGGAGGAGATCGTAGACGCTCGGTCCGATTGTGATTGGGTTGACCCTGAGGGGGATGGTATAGGTGGGGAAGTTAGGTCGTTGGGAGAAGAGTTTTCACTCAGGATGGACGTGTTAATAGATGAAGGTGGGGAAGTTAGGTCGTTGGGAGAAGAGTTTTCACTCTGGATGGACGAGTTATGAGATGAAGGGGTGGTGCAGTAGGGGGATAGTGTTCTCTCCGGAGAGTTGGGCAGGGATTGCGTAACTACGGGGATGCGGCTCTTAAGGCGCAGTTTGACGCCCTTCCTTCCTTTAGTCATGTCAAGTCCGTGAGTATGTCATGGGGGAAGTAGTTTAAAAGAATGCAGAAAGAGTGAGATGAGATGATTGCTTGCTATAATGCGCTGGGGTGGGGGGGGGGGGGGAGGGACCTTTTAAGCTCTTTTATTCTAGCGCATACAAAGTGTATGGCTGTGCTTACACTCCCCAGTACCACTGGTGGCTCGGTACCCGGGGTCGTGCAGAGGCTTATCTATCGGGGCAGAACTGGGTTAGCTCCCCGAAGTCTATGATGAGCCGCGAAACCGAGGGGCCCGGCCAGTAGCTGGTGTCTCGGTGTCTTGGCGGTCAGGGGTGGTGAAGAAGACCAAGCTCCCCTGACTAGACGTTCATGACTCTTCTAGACTTCGGGGAATAAACCCAGCTCTTGGTCTCGGCGGAGTGTTCACGGCGGCGGCGGTGCGGTCTGGTGATCTCGAGGTTCGTGGTCGGCGGTCGGCGAGCTCGGAGCGCGATGTGTCGTCCACGGAGGTTGGATAACCAGTGGGATGGACACCTCGTTCTTTTGGCTAGACAATCAGCGTTGTCCGTTTCTGATAGCTACCTCGGGCTGTTGCCCTTTATAGCATAATTTGAGGTGATTAATAAGAATGACATTTATTAACTTGATTTGTTTATTCTAATGAGTCTGGGCCTTAGTGCATTGTTGTAATAGCAATATAGCTAGCGGTCTTTTAATGTAATTGCTGTCATAAAGATGACAATGTTAAAGTAATACGTCAGAGGATACTTAAATAATAAAATAAATAGTAAGGATAAAGATGACTAGCTTGACTTAAGCTTGTCAAATGCATAATATGTTGAAGTTAAATATTAAAATGTGATGTATTTGATATAAACATGATAATGTGGGAGGTTTAGTGATTAGTCAGATCTGTTCTGCTCCCCGAGGAGTAGCAGAGCATGCCTGGGCCTCTTGTACTTATCTTGGATAGGATCTGAGTTTGGTTTTAAAATGTTGACAAGTGGGTTTGGGTTATCAACCGCCTTGTCATATAACTTGGTAGTGATGTTACAAATATAAACAGTTATAGGCGGGATCTTGAGGGAACGATGAATATCGTCATTCCTGACATACCAGGGGGAGCGTGTTGCAATGCGCAGAGCACGGTTTTGTACCCTCTGTAGCAGTAGTAGATTGGACTTGCATGTAGTGGCCCACACCGGGGCCGCATACGTAAGTATTGGGCGTACCAAGGATTTGTAGAGTAACGTGGTGTTTAGGATGCTCATGTTGCTTGACTTTTTCATTATAGGATAAAGCTGGGAAAGCCGAGCAGAGGCCTTGCGGGCTGTTTCTTTGACATGTGTAGACCATGTAAGGCCTTTATCCAGGGTGACACCGAGATACTTTACAGTATTGGATTCAGGGATTTCTTGGTCGAATAAAAATAGGCTGTCATGAATTAGAATACGTGCAGCTGTCTTTTTGGTAAAAATGACAGCAGCACTTTTGGTAACATTAATCTTGATACGCCATTTGGTGTACCACTCCTCTAGCACATCTAATGCTGCCTGTAACTTTTGGATCGCTAAGGCAGCCCTCCAGGATCTAACCAGGAGGGCTGTGTCGTCTGCATATACTGCATATGTTACACCTGGTAATTTCGGCATATCATTAATATAAATGCAGAAGAGGAGTGGGCCAATGATCGATCCCTGTGGAACTCCCGCTAGTATGGGTCTGGCTGACGAAGAATAATTACCAACTTGGTCGACAAAACGTCTGTCTGATAGATAAGAGGACATAAGTTTGATAAGATAAGGAGGGAAGGATAAGTCAATGAGTTTATAAATTAGTCCATCATGCCAGACCTTATCAAAGGCCGGGTCTATGTCAAGGAATACCCCAGCTGTCACTTGATTAGAGTTAAAACCATTAGAGATGTACTCTGCCACTCGTAGCAATTGTTGAGTGGTGGAGTGAGATTTCCTGAAGCCAAACTGTTCATCAATAATAATTTTATTATCGTTGAGGTGCTTTTCTAATCGGACTAGCAAGACTCTTTCAAAGAGCTTTGCTATGCCATTCAGGAGACTTATAGGTCTGTAGTTTTGCGGGAAAGCAGGGTCTTTGCCCTTCTTAGGAAATAGAATAATTTTAGATAGTTTAAGCTCGAAAGAGAAATACTGATGTCTAAGCATGTTGTTGTAAATGTTTGTTAGGTACACAATTGCACGTTTGGGGAGGTTTTTTAAGGCAATATTTGGAATTTGATCCAAGCCAGGTGCTTTCTTATTCTTAAGTTTTTGAATGATATTAAATAACTCTTTGGGTGAACAGACGGCCTCCGCATCAAGAGGGACTGTTTCATTAATAGTATCAAAGTCCTCAATGGTCTGCTCGACAGCCTCAATGTGATCCGGACAACTAGGATTTTCATTTGGCATGAATGCCAGTTCCAAAGTGTCGGCAAAGGCATCAGCCTTGTTCTGAGGAGTGTAAGCCATGCCATTTAAGCCATGTATAGGGGGCATTGTTTGCTGGGTTTTTAACATTTGTCTAGTCATTTGCCACAGAGACATGTCAGACGCATTGAGAGCCTCAATTTTTTAAGTCCACTCCTGATTGCGATGGGCATTGATTTTATTTTTGATATCTTGAGTCATTGTATTTAGAAGGTTTTTGGTTAGTGGGGAACGGTTGTTCTGCCAAACCCTACGCACTCTGTTTTTAGCCTGAATTGACTTGATTATGTTCGAGGGTAGGGTCCATTGAGAGTTGTTAGCTGGTTGCTTAAACACTGGGGTATTGTTTTTGAGTGCAACAATAGTTGCGTTTGTGAAATCAAGTATTGATTTGTCTATGTCCTGTGTATTGTTAGCAACTGGGTTAATGTCTGTTAGTAGCTCATCCAGCTCAAGCCTGAACTGACGCCAGTCAGTTTTGTTAATGTTGATGCGGGGAGGGTTGATTTCTGTGATTGCTTGGTTGCCATATTGAATAATAATTGGGTTGTGATCTGAATTGAGCTCCTGAATGGTGTCCACGGTAATGGATGCACTCAGGTTTCTTGAAAGGGCAATGTCCAGGATATCGGGCCTTGTTCCTGAGTTAGGGTAAAACGTTGGTGCAGCAGGGCCGGTAACCTGGATATGCCGAGTTACACAGTGATTAAAAAGAGTCCTCCCATTAGAATTGGTGATGCGGGAGCACCAGGATGCATGTTTACAGTTTAGGTCTCCCGCAATGATAGTAGGGAGGGTGGAACTGCAAATTTTATCTATGTCTGAGGTATCCAACTTGTTGTTAGGAGGTTTATACACCGAGACAATCCTCAGATAAGAGTTTTTTTAATTTTAACGTAACAGCCGTAGCTTCAATGGAGTTGAGGTTAGGAAGCTCACAATGGTGGTGAACTAGGTTACATTTGACAAGTATTGCAGTGCCACCCCCAATGGTGTCTCTGTCGGAGCGATAAATCTTAAATTTATTTAACTTAAACTTAATGTTTGGTTTTAAGAATGTCTCGCTTAGCAAGCAGACATCAATATCTCTGCGATTTAAGCATTCAAAGAGCTCCTCTTTTTTATTATTAATGGAATTGGCATTCCAAGCCATCAATCGGAGATTGTGTGTAGAAGGGTTTCTATGGCCTAGAGCCATGGTGGTTAGTACTGCACGTGTTGGCCACTAGAAAAAGAGGCATAGAATGAGAAATGATTAATCTGAGGCGGTCCTCATTAGAAGCTGACTGAAGAGCCGCAAGCAGCGCCTCGGCCCAATCTGTAACAGTTTTGAAGTCAATGCCAGCATCCTTGGCTTGCTTTTTATCATTGATAAGTGGCCTGGAGTATGTCTTGGATTTGGGAACACTGTTCTGTTGTTGATTATGACTGTGATTGGGAGCTTGGTTATAGCGTTGATGATTAGCATGGGATAAGTTTGATTGACGTTGCCTGGAATTTGTATCACACTCGTCTTTGCTGGCTGAGGAGGAGGGAGGAAAGGAGTGGGTGGTGCAAGGTTTGGAGACTTGAGGCAATACCGCTCTGCTATCAGGCAGGGACGGGAAGTCATCAACTTGATTGCTGTTGTGGGACCTTGCGTTGGTTTTCCTTGATCCCCTGGGCCCCGATTCATGTACATTTAACCCGGAGTTAGGGCGAGGTAAGGAAGGAATAGGACGGGTTAGGTCGAACCAATGAACAAGCTCTATGTCACTGTATGAATGACGATTAACTTATCACTGCAACTTAGATGATTGTTTCATTGGTTTCCACCGCCATCTAACTTAGTAAGTTTGACGACGAACTTTGCTAAATGTCGCCGTGTTTTATTTAATTTTTGATGTTTAATGAGAATTTTGATGCGAGTGTGTTGTACATCATCGAATTAAAAAAAATACGTATACTCTTGCCGTAAGTTATGGCATAGCCTAGGACTATCGTATTATTTTGATTCAAAATAAAGTTGCAATTAGCCGTCGAAACTTGTAATTTTTTATGGAAGTGTGTCTAAACAAGGCCATGCAGGCTAGGTAAGGCCTAGGGCTTGTCAAACGTATATTGGAACTATGCATATTTCCAGGCCTATAGCCTCCAGGAACAATAGACTAAGTCTATTAAATTATAAATAATTTTCTACAACTAAGCCTAGTTCGATGCCTGTTTCTGTTATGTTTTTTGAGCGCAATAACAATATTTTTCTAGTTTAATGTCTAGGCTCAAAAATAAAAATGTCCGCCTATCTGTTTACAAATTTTGGCTACCTCCGAGGCAGCATATTAAATCGGTATTCATGAAGCATTGACTTGCCCTAACTCTCGCTAACTTTCACACCACCGCTAATCCTGGCTAGCTCGGGGATTAGGCCGAGGTAAGGCCGAGTGGCAATGACTATATTTTTAGGTAAACACATTGTTTTTTACAAAATACTAAACAAGAATATCGAAAATGCGTCTTTGTGAGTCGATTCTATTTTAATCTGAAATTAATAGACATGTAACTTTTTGAATTGTGTCTTGGCATTAACTTGATGGGCCAATTTGTGTGGGAGTGCAAAATCCATTTTTCTCACCACTTTAGGTGTAGTCATTAGCGCCAAAAAGGGCATAAGTATAGGGCGATATTGAACAGTAAATACATTTTGCCCAAATAAGGGCCTAACTAGTACGTGTCACAAGTTAAAGGTCTTATAAACAACATATATACTCGAACCCAAAAAATTGCATATTTTTTACAATGATTTGGTGCAAGAAATTATTTTGTCGTGCCGTTTTTTTTTTTACCATATCTCAGCCGGTTGTATTTACTGGTAGTCGACACTTGTGTGAAATATTTGTTTACCAGACCAAACAACTAAAGTCTGCACGGGGATATAAAGTACACACAAATAACAGACAATAATTTAAAAAATGCCAATTACTGAGTGTAGCATAACATAAATAAACAATTATTGGGGCAATTTTAAAAGGTAAAAGAATTTGGATCAAGCAGGTCTCGAACTGGCGACCCTTTACGTGGTAGTTGACCATGCTACGCACTACTACGCCACGACGAGGCCGTCCTTCGCGTTGGCTTTGAGTGGTACATCGTTGGTCTTGTTGCTAGCGTATCTGCTTGCAATGCAGAAGGTCCAGGGTTCGATTCCCGTCAAAGTCAGAAGTTTTTTAACTTCTGATTTGGAATTGAGTCCATCAGTTCTTTTCTTAGGAGTTTGTAAACGGTGACTTTGGAGCCGTCCTAGCAACGAAGCACATAATAAATTCAGAGTTGTTCTGAATCGGCCTTGTTGATTCTGGCGTGGATCCGCGGTTGTTTGCACTGTCCATATCACTGATTGCTATATTTCCTATTACAAATATCGATCTTTGGTTGGTTATCGCTCACTCGTCGATTGCGTCGGCGCCTACAGGGTTGGCTTGGTCGCTTTGATTTACTGTCCCCCACTGAAAATCAGTTATATAACTGAGTGGGTAGACTCTAAATACATTTTATTTTATTTATTTATTTATAACACGAGCCTCACGACGCATTCAGATAACTCTTTATTTAATGGTACTTTTTACACTTCAAAGCCTTCTGCCACATTTAATTACTATTATAATCGACAATTTATAAAGCATGCACGTTATTACTCATTTATTCTGGCGTAATAACATTTGAGGTGAGGTTTCTGCCGTCGTCGGTGCAAATAGCCACTACCTCCGCCTAACTTTTGGTGTTAGGGAGTATTTGGCTGAGGTAGGGGTAGGGCGAGGTAGCGAGTGTTAGCTCAACGTACATGAATCGGATTTGACGTTGCCCCTCGCTAACTCTTCTTAACCCTGCCTAACCCTGGGATAAAAATGTACATGAATCGGGGCCCAGGGATTTGAGTTGGGGATTGGGGCATCACGATAGTTATTATGATTGTTTTTGGAATTAATCGTCTTATTGCTATTGCTTTTGGTTTGCTTTGCCCGCATATTATCATTAATAGATTTAAAAGTTGGACATCCTCTCCAATTAGAAGTGTGGTCACCCCCACAGTTCGCACACTTGGGAGGGTCCTTATTAGACTTGGCACAGCTGTTCGAAGTGTGAGTGCCACCACACTTAACGCACATTGGTTTGTTGTTACAGTACCTGGCTACGTGATTAAAACGTTGACAATTGTAACATTGCGGCGGACCTTTAGGTGCTTGGTATTTCTCAATAGAGACCATCGAATGGCAGAGGTTTGTTATATTTTTAATAATGTTCGCCATTTCAAGGTTTGATTCAAGGTTTGATTTTGTCGGGCCATCAAATTCCAACTCGACACCTTCTCGCGGTTTGGCCCGTGAATAGGGGAGTTTCACTCCCTGAAACTAATGGCGAGCTCTGGGTCGTCGTCGGGGAACCCCTTCCCTTTGACTACCTCCCCGCGTCATCCCTTACGTCCCTCCCTTCGTCTCGATTAGCCAAGTTGCATAAATATGAGACGTAAAGCAATATCCAATCAAATATCCAATCAAAAATTTGATTTTGTCATGAACAGAGGAAGGGTTGGTTTGCCGGGGCGCATGCTTCGCAGTTGGGTGACAGAGCAATCTGTCACGCCCTGCTCGTGCAGCTCATCAGAGATCCACCCTAGACTTGTGGTCTTGTCTAGGCCACGAATTACAAGCTTGTACTCTTTCTCGTCAGGAGGCAGAAAGGAGTGAAACTCTATTTCATGATTTTTTAGGTAAGCCGTAGCTGCCCTAAAATCATCTGGTGTTTCAGTTTTCAACCTAGAGGTTTCACCTTTGGATTGAAAACTGATTTTGCTTTTACATACGCCATGGATTGCCTTTGCAATCTTTTCAAAATTGGCCAGGTTACGGAGGATTATAGGTGGAGGAGGAGGACCTTTTTTTGAGGTTTCCTGATCCTCACCAAATTGCATAGCTTCTACATCATCATCTAACAATTTACTGTTAATTATTGCATTACTTACAACTGGTTGCAGTATGTCAAATCTATTTTGAGTGAAAACTGGGTTGCCCCCTGGAGTCTTCTTGACTTTGTCAGATGGTGAGGGTGTATTAGACACATTGCGCTTCCGCTTTTTATTGAATTTGTGATTCTTGACTTCCGCCGGGTCGTTAGATTTCATAAAATCTTTAACAGTGTGTGCGGGTGATTTCTTTTTCTTCTTCTTCTTGGCTTTAACAGAGATGAACTCACCCTCCTTATCAGTGTCTGCCTCGTCCAACTGAGATTCCGAGTCAGCATCCTCATCTTCTTGACTTGATGTTGCCTCATCGGTTATATCGGAGTGAGAATCGTCAGAGTCTTTTTTAGGATATTTATTTTCGTAAGATTCAATTATCTCAGCAATGAGTTTTGACATAGCTTTCTTGCACTTGGGGGTCAGCTTGTGGCCTAGCTTGTCAGCTAAAGCAAGTTCCGACGGTGTCGGGGAAGCCATCTTGGACTTAATAATGTAATTTCAAATAAGGCAGAGCCCTAGTCAAGTTAAAAATATTAAATTAAATTAGCTTGCTGTGCAGTCGAAGAATAAAATTAGTAAAAAGGTAGGTGTTTAGGCATTTCGCCAGTCATTATAAATTAAGTAAAAAGTCAATTATAAAAAGTACAAGGGAGGGCAAGCGGAAGTGGACCAAATACAGGCCGGAGCCTCCTGTATTATAGCCCCTACAGGACCTGTGCTCACCCCCCCAGTCCTAGCTAAACAATGCACCAATGCCACTAATTGTCATTGGCTTGTCCGTCGAGAGCGTCTGACGCCAACCACGCCTGACCTACAAGGCACCCAGGGGGAGCTCACCCCTAGTGGGTTTAGCCCCCGAGTGCCTCCTAGTACTTACGACTTTTAAGTTGTTTGGTTGTACGCCAGTCTTGACTTGAATCTTCCTTAGTAGGGCCTGCAAACGCGCGCTATTGGCTCTGCTGGGCTCCCCTTGAGGCGATGCTCGCTCCTCGACGTTCACACTGTGAATGACTGAGAGTGGGATGGATGATGAAGCAGGCTGTATATATACCTCCTGCTGGTAGATGAATCAACAGGTGGGGGACAGGGCCCTAACCAATGGGAACGCTCCTTGTCTCTCATTGGCTAGGCTCGAGTCCTACTCAGTCTTGTCAATAACTCACCCTATGGCTAGGCCAACATGCTTTTTTTTCCTTTCCTTCCCGTTTGCACGGTTATCAAGGCTTCTTTCTAGTTCTTAGGCGTCCAGTCCACTCAGATAGTATCTCTTGATTTCTTGTAGTAACTGTTTCCATTTGTGATGTTGCTAGACAATCTAAGAGATTGCCTGATTGAGTCTTTTTTAAATAGTCATGATCGTTTCCGCGCATACGGATTTGCAGGAGTACAGTGTTGCAACAATGGTAAATTAGGTTCGGAAAAGTTTTTACATAGATTTAAATATTTAATACATGGTCCTGGTATCCTTCCAAATTCTAAAGTCTGTAGTGTCCGTAGAATTGGCACCTTGTGCAGGGGGCCTCGAGGGTTCCACCTTGTACTGTCGACCAAGGACCTAGATTCCATATTGTAGGAGCTGGCGTATGGTGTCCGGGAAGCGTGAGTGGAGCCAGACGTGCAGCGGTCCGTTTGGTCCTAGTATCCTGCTGGCCGATCCGATTCGGAGGTGGGGGCAGTCCACTGACATATACTGTGGAAGGGAAGGTCCACTGTGGTGATGTCAGTGGCGACATTCGGCATGATGTCGGTTGCAGGTGGGCTGGTGTGATGGGGGGGAGGCTGTTCGGTGGTGGGTGAAGAGGCAATAGCGGGCCCATTTTCCAAACGTGGTAGGGGGCACTGTTTCCGCGAAGGCGTCCAGTTCTTGTGTTGAATTGAACCTTAGGGTTGGGCCATCAAAGTCCAACTCGCAACCTTCTCGTGGTTTGGCCCGTAATTAGGGGAATTTTCACTCCCTGAAACTAATGGCGAGCTCTGGGTCGTCGTCGCCTGGAACTTTGGGGAACCCCTGTCCTCCCCATACGCACTACCAAAATTGAAATTTTCTAGCTTTATTTACAACTCTGCCAGGCCTTCATACATTAGGACGGTGGATACAGTAAACCACACTAGTATTCGATTGTTAACTGGCGCATTTCGAACCAGCCCTGTAAATAGCCTATACAGCAAAGCAGGAGCAACTTCTCCACGCTGGACCGTCAATAACTTTCTGAGTTGAAAGTTCCATAACACTGTATGTACAATACTTGCCGAGAAACCTGGGGAGTCATACTGGCCGTCACCTGACACGTGAATGGGCAGTGTTCGTCTGACGCAATGTTTCAATTTGTTTGTACCGATCAGTTTGCCATGCAAACGTACAACGGCCTCAGGAATGTGTTGACAACGTTGTCAAAAGTCACTCGCGAATACAGCTAGTTTTAGTGTTTTAGCGAAAGTTTCAAATCCGGCAAAAGACAGCCCAGACATCATTAGAGACAACACAATAAATACATTACCAATTGGTCGTTTGCCATATTGGGGCTGAGATTGCCAGGTGTTTACATGCTGATTTACACAAAAATATGTCACTTCGAGCAACGACCCCGTTCGACGCAGAACTAACTGACTCAATTGATGATTTTTAAACTACTAAACTACTTTTAAATTTTTAAAAGGCCGTAAATTCCATCAAGCTAATAAAAATGTTTGTCCGCGTCTTAGTGAATGTCACTGATTGTGGTGGTGAAACTCCAGTCTCTGGGGTCAAAGTCTATGCGTTACTTGAATTCAATACAATGATATTTGTTAATTTAGTTTGGTAGTGAGTGTCTAGACAAGTGGTCGTACATCTTCGATTCTCCGATATGGATACAAAGAAATATCATCGGATAATTCCACGTCAAGTGACAACGTTATTAATTTCTTACGCAAAATAAACCTTTGAAATTTCATTTGAATTTTAAATTTATATTTATAGCAACCGAAAAAAAGAAGAAAAAAAATGATGATGAAATATTTACAACTCTGCTAGGCCTTCTTACATTAGGACGTTGGATACAGTACACCACACTGGTATTCGATTGTCAACAGGCGCATTCCGAACCAGCCCTGTTAATAGCCTATACAGCGAAGCAGGAGAACCATCATTACTCACTAGAAGGAATTACTTGATGCTTAATTATGTGGCGTCGTTATAAAGTAACCCCAAAAATCCATCCTACAATGCAGTTTAGACCCCCCTTTAAAAACGTTATTTCTTACGTCCGAAAGCAATAAGACCAGTAGGCATTCGTTTGCTTGAGCTGTTGGAGAAATTGCACATAACATTACCTTTAGCTTTCATAACGTCATACGGTTCAATTCCACCATGGACGTTCTGCAAACCGACTTGCATCACCAAACTGTCTCGATACAAAAAGGGTTTTCGATCCAATACTCAATTCCAAGCATTATTTCAAGAAATACGTTCTCATTTTTATGGCTATAGCTGCATGTTTACAGATGGCTCTAGAACGGATGATTTAGTTGGTTGTGCTTATACTTCTGACACAGGTAGCTTCACTTTCCACCTCCACCCAATGTTCAGTGTGTATAATGCTGAACTGTTTGCACTACTCCAAATCCTACTATGTGTCCAAAGGAGTAACGAATCAAAGTTTCTAATCTGCACAGACTATTTGAGTTCCCTGGAAGCAATGTCTGAAATTTATCCAAGTCATCACATAATTCACAAGATTCAGCTTATACTTACAAATCTTTCCTATGAACAAAAGTCTGTAGTATTTTGTTGGGTCACTGGTCATTCCGGGATCTTAGGTAACGAAGTAGCAGACAAATGTGCAAAATCAGCATGCGAAAAGGACGGCATAGACTGTCAGCTAATCATTGCTTCAGATTTAAAAGCATTTTGTAAACAAAACTTAAAGAGCAATGGTAATATTGCTGGAACATGATAGAAAACAATAAATTGCGCCAAATCAAGAATAGCACGGCAGCCTGGATCTCTTCACGTCGCTCCTCTCGCCGTGAAGAAGTGGTTCTGGCTCGTTTAAGAATCGGGCTCACATACCTTACTCACGGATATCTTCTAAAAGGTGAAGATCCTCCCATTTGTGATGAGTGTGGCAAAGTTTTAACTATAAAACACGTTTTAGAAACCTGTACAAAATATAGTAGTGATAGAAAAGATTTTAAATTAAAACCTTCCCTCAAAGAAATTTTATCAGACAACTCCACGACAAGCGATACCCGCTTTTACTATAGTTTCGTTGGTCAGTCGCGCAATATATATTGTAACGAAGCGGCGGGGAGTATTCAAAGTAATACTCTTACCGATTCAAATACGTTATCTACTACTGTTTTTCGCCTACACCAGGACTAGTTTAAAGGGGAAGTCCAGCCCTAGATAAAGATGCTCTTCAGCTTTGAGAGGTACCTACTAGGATCTGTAGTATAACAGAGGTCCTAAATTACAATGCTGAAAGAAGATGACAGATAATGGAAAAAGGGCAATTAATTTAGTGTAAACCGGATACTGTTTAAAACCATTAAACTTATTTATTTAATTAAAATCAAGAATAAGAAAGAACATAACATTAATGTTTATCATAGAAGTTTGATACGCTTGGTTTGATACAAATTTTTGATTTTTCTGTTAACCACCAGAATTTAGAGAAGTCAAAGCTTCTTATTTTTATATCTTTCATCGGGTCAATATCCCAAAATAAGAATTCATACATGGCTATCTTTATATCAATACCCAGCCCTTCCACCAAATTACGAGATTTAGATTTCAAACGAACACATTTCTAGTTTTACAAGCACCAGATACTGGAAAACCCAAAACAGGGTGCAATCGAAAAATATGAGATTGTTTATTCCTCTCCACGTGAATTTTTAAATTGCTTTAGTACATTGGGTGTTAAGTAATGTTAATAAAGCTTGTGAAATACTATTATATTCGCAAAATGTCAATCTCTTTTTTTGGTGGGATGCCGGGTTAAATAGAGCTTACCAGATAAGAAGGTTGCAACAAATTTTTTGGAGCCAATTTTTTTCTTTCTAATGTTGTTTGTTAATAAGCAATACTATTAAAACAACAGCCCTGATTTTACTCGAAACATCTCATGTAAAGATCTTTTTCCTCACCAAAAGAATTTTTAATAACTTTTTCCCTTTTTAAATTTTCCGCACTTGTCTACCACATATGCCCGTAAGCTTTTAGTTCTCAAGGAACTCCCAAAGGGGGCCCAAGCCGCTGTCTTGTCCCCTTCTCGGGGGGGCCCCGCTGTCTTCGTCCCCTTCTGGCGCTGGCAGCTGTCTTCTTCCCCTTTGGGGGTGCCGCTGTTTTTGTCCTTTCTGGGGGCGGGCCCCGCTTCTTCGCCCCCTTTTTCCCGGGGCGGGCCCGCGTCTTTGCCCCCCTTCTCGGGGCTGGCCCGACTTGCCCTTCCGGGCGCTATCCGCTGTCTTGCCCTTCTCGGCGCGGGCCCGCTGTCTTCGCCCCCTTCCGGGCTGGCCGTGTTTTGCCCCCTTCTGGGCCTTAAAATTTCCCAAAACTCACCCCTTCTCGCGGTTTGGCCCGTGACTGGGGGAGTTAACTCCCTAAACAAATACGAGCTCTGGGTCGTCGTGGGGGAACCCTTCCCTTTGATATCCCGCGGCGACGACAAAGACAACACGGACGGTGATGACCAGAGGGAGACGACCCGACGGGGGGGAACCCTCCCAAAACCCATATGCTTGTGGTGGTTCTCCCAGCACAGGCCTGTCAAACCCCTTGTCCCCCGCGTCATCCCTTACGTCCCTCCCTTTGTCTCGATTAGCCAAGTTTCATAAATATGAACGTTAAGCAATATCCAATCCAAAAATTTGTCCCCTTCTCGGCGCTGGCCCGTCTTCGTCCCCTTTTTCGGGTCTGGCCGCTGTCTTTGCCCCCCTTCTCGGGGTGTCCGCTGTCTTGTCCCCTTCCGGCGCTGTTCGCTGCTTCGTCCCCTTTTCGGCGCTGGCTTCTGCTTCGTTTTTTTTCGGGGCTGGGCCCCTGTTCGTCCCCTTCCGGCGCTGGCCGCTGTCTTTGTCCCCCTTTTGGGGCTGGCCCCTGTCTTTGTCCCCCTTTTCAGGGCGGCCGCGTCTTGCCCAGTCTTTTCGGGCTGGCCGCTTTTTCTTTTCCCCTTTCCCGGGGTGGCCGCTTTTCTTCGTCCCCCTTTCAGGGGGGTGGGCCCCTGTCTTGTCCCCTTTCGGCGTGGCCGCTTCTTTGTCCCTTCTCGGCCCGGGGCCCTTTTCTTTGTCCCCTTCTTTGGGGTGGCGCTGTCCCCCTTTTCCCCGTCTTCTGGCGCTGGCCGCTGTCTTCGTCCCCCCTCGGGGCGGGCGTCTTCGTCCCCCTTTTCGGGGCTGGCCGCTTCTTCGTCCCCTTCTCGGGGGTGGGCCCCTGTCTTCGCCCCCCTTTTCGGCGCTGGGCCCCTGTCTTCGTCCCCCTTCTGGGGGTGGCCGTGTCTTCGTTCCCTTTCGGCGTGGCCGCTGTTTTCGTCCCCCGCTCGGGTAGTCCCCGTCTTGTCCCCCCCCGGCACTGTGTTTTGATACTTTTCAGTATTCATTCCCGGGCCCTTTTAATAACAATTGTTTCGTTTTTTGCCACGATTGTGCAAGCCCTTTTAAGCAAACGAAACAATATTAAAAAAATTAAACTTCAATCGATCCATTGTCGAACATAAAAATTAATGTGATGGGCTAATTTCTGTGGGGTAAGTAAAAGCGAAGTTATTTTTACAACTCCAGCGGATGCGGAAAATGAGGTGCCGTATGCCCTTTTGCAC